>ML438846.1:0-53934 GCA_005239525.1 Nicotiana knightiana
ACCGTGTAGGAGACTTCTATTTCACTTGGGAAACACTTAAACTTGTCAAACTCGGACTTGGGCAACATTGGAGACCCCTGGCGTTTGGGCTCTAACGCCCCCCTAACGCGGGGGGGAGGGGGGGGGTGGAGGGGCAGACGTTATGTCTCTAACGCCCCCCTAACGCCAGGGGGGATCAGGCGTTATGGATCTAACGCCCCCCTAACGCCAGGGGGGGCCTGGCTTCATGGGGCAAACGCCCGGCTATCGCCCGGGCGTCTCCTTTTGCGTATTGTTTTGACGTATTTGCATCCCTTTAGCTCCGTTTCCATTCCAATTCACCTACACATGAAATAAACTCCATTAAGAACATAACAAGTGTAATTTTATCATTAATGCTCATAAAATGTAAGGTATATCACATGTTAAACTATGCAATTTAGTCTCGCATCAAGACCCCACACTTAAACCTTTGCTCGTCCTCGAGCANAGCATGATATGCAATACCTCGGGTGCAATCTAAAGTGATTAGACCTATTTATCTGCCAGAGAGCCCCCGAAACGCATTTCCAAGAACCATTACACAGTTTTAAATCACCCAATAACTCACACACGACTTTGTTACCTCAACAATTGGAAATTATTCAATAATTTTGTCAACTACACATAGTCCTTTCTTCTCACACCACAAATTTGCACATGATTCACATTTTTGCACATAACTGAGTCCCATACAACCCAATCACCTCAATACACTATACTCATTTCAATTAATCATTACCAACCTATAGTACTATTAACCACTTGCCTAACACTTACGTTTCACAAAACTTTCATTTACCCCAAGGGTTACACTCTACCCAAATGGAATAGCGGGTTCAGTTTTAGCACACATTGGGAGATTACAACAATAAGGCAATTAGGGGAAGATAGGGTGATTTTGCACAAAATCGGACATAAAATATAATTTGCCTAGAGATGACAGGTCTGACTATCACTACTAGACTTATTCAAACAAATAGGGATATTTTTCTTTCATCTTATTCTCTGCTTCCCACGTGGCTTCCTCAATGTGCTGACTTTGCCACAATACTTTAACTGAAGCAATTTCTTTGTTCCTCAATCAACAGACTTGCCTATCAAGAATTGCAACCGGAACCTCTTCATCATTAACCTCAATAGTCTCAACTGGCACGATGGCTGATGGATCTCCAACCACTTTCTTCAACATAGACACGTGGAACACCGGGTGCACTAATGACAATTCAGGGGGTAACTCCAACCTATAAGCCACTTGTCCTATACTTTGAGCAATCCGATATGGCCCGACATACCTTGGGTTCAATTTCCATGTCTTCCCAAACCGCATCACTCCCTTCATGGGAGATACCTTAAAGAATACCCAATCAACTACTTGAAATTCAAATTCTCTTCGACGAACGTCCGCATAGGATTTTTGACGGCTCTAAACGGTTTTCATCCTCTCTTGAATGACTCTGAATTTTTCCAATGCCTGGTGCACAAGATCTGGCCCTAACAATTCTTCTTCACCAACCTCGAACCACCCAATCGGAGATCTACACCTTCTTCCACACAATGCCGCAAATGGGGCCATCTGAATACTAGCGTGCAAGCTGTTATTGTAAGCAAACTCGATGAGCGGTAAATGATCATCCCAAATAACCTTGAAGTCCAACACACAATCCCGTAACATATCTTCAAGAGTCTGAATAGTCCGCTCTACCTGACCATCAGTCTGTGGATGGAAAGTTGTGTTGAGATCTACCTGCGTACCCAAACATTGCTGAAATTTCCTCCAAAAATTAGTCGTGAACTAGGCTCCTCGGTCTGAGATAATAGAAACTAGAGTACCATGAAGCCTGACTACTACCTTGATATACAACTGAGCGTACTGTTCTGCAGTATCGGTGGACTTGACCGGCAAGAAGTGCGCTGATTTCGTGAGTCGATCCACTATCACCAAAATTTAGTCGAACTTGCGCTGAGTGCGAGGTAACCCTACCACCAAATCTATGTTGATCATTTCCCTTTTCCACATTGGAATTTCCATAAGCTGAGTTAGCCCACCCGGCCTCTGATGCTCGGCCTTTACCTGCTGACAATTCGAACATTTAGATACAAAGTCTGCCACACCTCTTTTCATACCGCTCCACCAATAAACTTCCCGGAGATCTTGATACATTTTCGTAGAACCTGGATGCACAAAATACTTGGAATTATGAGCTTCCGCCATCACCGTCTCCCGAATCCACATCAGGAACACATAACCTTCCCTGGCACTACAAAACACCATCATCGCTCCCGAGTGAAAATGCGGATATTTTGTTATTCAAGACTGCCTCCTTCAACTGCGCCAATGCTGGATCAATAAACTGCTTCTCCTTGACTTCCGCTACAAGTGATGATTCTGCCCCATTATGCACCATGACTTTCCCCTTTTCTGGGGTCGAGAAATGGACCTCCAAACTAGCCAATTGACAAACCTCTCGAGCCAACGGCCTCTGATTTTCTTCCAACTGAGCTAGACTACCCATAGAATTCCGACTGAGAGTGTCGGCCACTACGTTTGCTTTTCCCGGATGGTACAGAATGTTCATATCATAATCCTTAAGCAATTCTAACCATCACCGCTGCCTTAAATTCAACTCCTTCTGCTTGAACAAATATTGGAGACTCTTGTTGTCTGAGAACACATCAACATGGACCCCATAAAAATAATACCGCCAAATTTTTAATGCAAACACAACTGCCGCGAGTTCTAAATCATGCTTCGGATAATTCTTCTCGTGATTCTTGAGTTTCCTGGAAGCATAGGCTATAACCTTCCCGTGTTTAATCAACACACATCCCAAACCAACCCTTGAAGCATCACAATAAACCACATATCCCTTCGTGCCTTCTGGCAAAGTTAACACCGGTGCTGAAGTCAATCTTGATTTCAATTCCTGAAAGCTCTTTTCACAAACGTCGGACCATTGGAACTTATTTGCCTTCTGCATCAATTTAGTCAATGGCGAGGCGAGGGTATAGAACCCCTCCACAAACCTCCAATAATACCCAGCAAGACCCAAGAAACTGCGAATCTCTGTCGGGGTCGTTGGTCTAGGCAAATGCTTTACCGCTGTAATTTTGTAGGGATCAACCTTAATACTCCAACCAAGACTCACATTTTGAAAACATGGCATATAATTGGTGCTGATGAAGAGTCTGCAGAACTGCCCTGAGGTGATTAGCATGATCCATCTGACTTCGCGACTAGACAAGGAAGTCATCAATGAAAACAATCACGAAGGAGTCAAGAAACGGTTTGAAAACCCGATTCATAAGATCCATGAAAGCCGCTGGAGCATTGGTCCGTCCAAAAGACATTACTAAAAATTCAAAATGGCCATAACAAGTTCTGAAGGCAGCCTTAGGAATATCCTGCTCTCTGTTCTTCAACTGGTGATACCCCGACTGTAAATCAATTTTGGAGAAGAACCTCGCACCCTGCAATTGGTCGAACAAATCATCTATCCGAGGGAATGGATACTTGTTTTTGATAGTGACTTTGTTGAGCTTCCGATAATCAATACACATCTGAAGCAACCCATCCTTCTTCCTGACGAAAAGAACTGGAGCGCCTCACGGCGACACAGTCGGCCGAATGAACCCCTTCTATAATAAGTCTTTCAACTACTCCTTTAACTCCCTCAACTCTGTCGGCGCCATTCTGTATGGTGGAATAGATATTGGCTGCGTAGCTGGCAATATATCAATCCCAAAATCGATCTCTCTATCTGGCGGAATCCCTGGAAGCTCGTTCGGAAATACTTCAAGAAACTCATTCACGACTGGGACAGACTCGGCGGCAAACACTTGTGAAGTGGTGTCTGCAACCCCGACAAAATGATAAGCACACCCCTTCTTAATCATCTTCGAGGCCTTAAGGTAGGAAATAAACCTACCCTTTGGCACCACACCATTCCCTTTTCCACTTAATAACTGACTCATTAGGAAACTCTACCTCATAACTCTGGTTCGGCAGTCGAGTTTAGCAAAGCACGAGTAAAGCCAATCCATTCCCATGATAACATGAAATCTACCATCCCTAGTTCGATAAAATTGGCTGGGTATCTCGACCACATACCGTGACAACACAATTCCTATAGACTTGTGCGGCTGTAATGGAATCACCAACCCGAGTCGACACAGAGAACGGCTCATGAAGTTGTTCGGGTTGTATCTCAAAAATTGAAGCAGTAAATGGGGTAATATAGGAGAAGGAGGACCCCGGATCAATAAGAGCGTAACAATCAAGGGCTTGAACAGCCAGAAAACTTGTAACAATATCTGGATATGCCTCCGCACTCTGGCGACCACTCAAAGAATAGAGCCGGCTGGGTCCACCTCTACCACGAGCTCCACCTCTAACTGCACCACGCCCTGTTGGAGCTGGAGGACGTACTGAGGATGTGGCGACTGAAGAACCGGACGGCTGAGCAAAACTACTACCCATGCCCTGACTGGGCGCATGGCAATCCCGCTGAATATGACCTCTAACGCCACACCCGTAGCATACCATAAGATCCATGTAACAAGACTCGGTATGGAACCTCCCACACATAGGGCACAGAGCCCTCCTATGCTGTTGGAACCTCCCTCCTGGATGACCGAACTGATGGGGTCTCCTCTTATCTAATCTTGACCCCCAGTGACTACTCTGTTGATAACGAGGCACTGATGGTGGTGCACTGGATGTGGAATGAGCATAAGACCGGGATGGCCCTGATGGTCCTCTCCCCTGAACTGGTCTCCCTCCTCCAACTTAACTCCCCGATTAGCCCGCTGACCGGGCCCTTCTGATACACTCCCTCTCCGACCTTATCTTCAATTTTATAGCCTCCATGGCCTGGGCGAATTCCACTATCTTACCATAATTAATGTCTGAGTGCAAAGCAGTTGTAGCAGCTTCATTCACAACCAAGGGACTGAGGCCCTGAACAAATCGTCGAACTCTGGCATCCATAGTCGATACCAACTGAGGAGCATACTTGGATAACCTCACAAACTCCATGTGGTACTCCCACACACTCATATTACCCTGGTTGAGAACCTCAAACTACGTGGCACGGGCTGCCATAGTCTCGGCAGGAAAGAAGTGATCCATGAAAGCATCAACGAACTCATCCCATCTCGCCGGAGAACTTTCCTCCCCACGGGAATCCTCCCACATCTCGAACCAGGAATACGGTGCTCCCCTCAACCTGTAAGATTCTAACTCAACCCCATCTGTCTCTGTAGCCTTCATAACCCGAAGCATCTTGTACATTTCATCTAGAAAGTCCTGCGGATCAGCCTCTGGATCAATACCTGAGAACTCTGGAGGGGCCAACAACATAAACTGGTTAACTCTAGAACCAGCGGAATCTCCCTGTCCACTAGAGGATGCAGGGGCAGCATGAGATTTTTGGGCCTGAGCGGCCACTAACTGGGTCAACATATGAATAGCTCCCCTGAGGTCCCCATCGGAAGCACCGGGACCTGGAGCTGGAACACAGGAAGGATTAGGAATATCAGCGGGAGGGGTTATAGCACCCTCCGCTGTAGCAGGAATAGGAACACTCTGATCTGGAACAGGTAGGCCAGACGGATTCAAGGTCAGGGATTCGCTCCCACCCGCACCATCGGGTACAGAAGTTACGACCACACTTGGGGCGGCGTTGGCCTCTATGCCGAGTCGAGCTCTCTTCCTTGGTACCACTACTGAAAATTTTGGAACAGAGCACAAGTTAGAGAAAAATATTTTCACTTTCCACTTCACCGCACAATATAGAATAACAATGAAAGGGTGTTTTCCTAAATGTCCATGTATCCCCCTAATTATAGATATGGTTGACCACACATCGATAAGAAGGGCTCAACTAGACACTCCGAGACATCCTAGGACACTTTTAAAACCTTAGGCTCTGATACCAAGTTTATCACACCCCAAAATATAGGGACACGACCGGCACTCAACCGGGTGACCCCAGTCAAGCGAACCTGATTTGCCCTTCCTACCCAACGCGATTCCCCGTGTTTACATCATCCATTATATATGTGAAGCAGTGAGATAAGCTTAAAAGAGTGTGATTACCACAATAAATCCAATTCTTCCTCATTTTAAATTATTATACCAGATTTCCCAAAACATACATAATAGATACAACACTTCCCAATACGGAACACGATTACGAGCAAATACAACCACTACCCAAAATATACATATGCACCCACATTGTGTCTACGGATCCTCTAAGAGTTCTAGGAGCTTATGCAATACTTGTCGGCAACAAGGCCCCGGCTATACCTTACAATACATAATATACTCAAAAGGAGATGTTATGAACTACACATGGACCCAAGAGGAAGTGGGGCTCACCAGTACAGCTGAAAAGGATGAGGAGAAGGCACCACTAACGGCGAGCTGAGCAACCTGCTATAGACCCACCTAAATCCGTATAAAAGATGTAGCGCCCCCGGTAAAATGGACGTTAGTATTGTGAAATAGTACTAGTATGTATAACCAAACTTTATCCCAAGAACAATCAAGAAATACACAACTAAGGAACACAATAGAACCAATTAATCAATGCACATGGAAGGAAACATCCAAAATCAAACAAGATGCACAATCTCTCCTTTTTCCCTTTCAACATCATCATATTCAAGAGCTCATAGATTTTCATTTCAGTAGTGATAACGATCACATTTCATCCTTATTACCTCGGCCACCCTTATTACCTCGACCACCCTTATCACCACAACCTATCAAACTTATTACTTCGTGTTGCGGCGCGGAACCCGACCTTGCCTGACAATTTTAATTCACATCACAATCACAAATAATTTCATCAAAAGAATCACCAAATCAAGCAATACAAATTCATATCAACAACTCATTTATTTGGGCTTAAGGCACCATAACATCTATCAAGTATGAATTTCATGAACACGGTACTGCCACATTCGCTCAATTCAGTTACATTATTTCACAATACTCTTTTATTTTCATTACTTTCTACGTATGGCTTTCAACTAATTTACACATTCCCACATTTGTGCACATTATCAATCTTTCGTTCATTGGCCATCAAGCACATTTTACAACTTCATACAGCACAATAGCATGACAATGAACCAGGAAGAATCAGATAATAAAGTATGACGTCTTAACACGTGTGAACAATGAATTCACATATTTTCAAACAAGGTACACATACCACATACTCAAACCCAACAAGAGGATTCTACGAAGGTTAAAGTTAGCCATACATACCTAGCCTTTTCAACTTTTACTCACAAATCATCGGACCGACTAGTACCGTCAATCTATTTCACAGTTAAACATATTCAACTCAGAATTGGAAACCATGCATGCAATTTGAACCCTTTTTAAGCATTTATCAAATGCTATGTGACTCCCCCTTTAGATTGTCAACCCCTTATGTGTGAACTTTAGCCCAACCCGCTTCCTCTTACTAGATTATGGACATTAATGATCATGCATGCGAGGTATAAACTTATATCTTCAAGAATCAATTCATGAGAGTCCCCCTTTTGTTTAAAATCAGAAAACTAACGAAAAGATCTTGGGGATTCTTACCTGTTACAATGAAGAAGGAGATGATTACACAAAATTTCCAAGCCTGAGTGACTTTGAAAATCTAATTGGTAAAGATGAAGCCTTCTCTCTCAAGAACCCTCTCTCCCCTCTCTCTAATTTTGTTTAGAAAATGGTTAAAAATGAAGGGGAGGGGTGTTTTAATGAACTGGGGTCGGGTTTTAAAAATTAGAAAAATAGGGCCCGACACAAGAATGCGGTCAGGAATGCGATCGCATTCCTGACAGGCAGTTCATAGATCTGACCGCACAATGGCCCTCAAGACGGGCCAAAAATCCAGAACGCACTGCCCAGGTATGCGACCAATTGTGCGGTTCGCATACACGTTATGCGATCGCATACTGGACCACATAGTTGACTTCAAATGGGGAAGCATTCCGCCTAGGTATGCGACCATTATGCGCTTCGCATACAGGCTGTACGATCGCATAGTGCATCGCATAATACCTACTTTCTGGAAAATGCATTCTTTAAGTCTCGGGGTACTTTTTACTCAGCTTAGGTCTGTTTTAAAATTTTCCACAATAACAACAACTCGGGGACTCACTCGGGTATTATTATTTTCTAACAAGAAAATTTTACGGGCCTTTAGAAACTCTCAGTCTCGAAATCAATGAAACATACGGATTACCATATCTGATCACAAATCCATCGCTCGAATACATAACACATCCCAAATACTCACTCATTTCATGAGGGATACCCCCTATCATTCTTCCGTTTACCAAGCAATCTTGAATATCAACAGTCGATCCAACAATAAGGCGCCACGATACCAAGGAAGTACCCTTAACTCAAACACATTGCTCTTTCCGAAATATATATATACCCTCATCACGTCGTACCAATTAGTGATATCATTTACCTAGTCATCTGAAACTGCTCATGTTGCCTAAGAATTTTATGATCTTCCTTCTACTACCGAACCGTGACTTCACATATGAAAATCTCAACTCCACCCAACATACCATACACCCCATGCCAACCTAGGAAAAATACGGGAACTCCATGGTCCCTTCTAAGCCACCAGCAACTACGTGCCCCAACTAAACAAGAATTCCTATTGGATCCCATTTAGAAACAAACTCACTACACGCCATAAGAAAATATGCACCCTTAACCGCGGTAGAAACCATCAGGAACTATCCAAAATCCCATTTGTGCAACACCAACCCATCAGGACTGAATTCTTCTAACTCAACCAACTACGCATGTCACCAAAAATCCAAGAGCATTGCTAAGAAACACCCGAAAAACTCATCACCTTATGAATACACAAAGAACTAATCGTATCCCTTACCATGTCGATCCGACCTACTACCAAATCGCCCTATTTACCCAGGTTTCTTCTGACATACCTTCAAGTTGATACTTCTTCCTGCCGTAATACCACAAATTTGCAACCCAGACTCACCACATGCGACCCAAGCAAAAAACCATACCGTCTAAGGCTCATAAGCCGCCGAATACTCTCTCAAATATCCCCAAAAGCACCACATTAGAAAAACTTACCCCGAAGAGACTTCCTGCGAATCTAAAGCCATTACCTTCACCTTCTTGATACTGGTATGTAGAATCCGTGATGATATAGAATACCACCAGCCTTGACATCCTCTAACGTAAATCTCAATCACACTGACCAATTAGACAGAATCGACCTGACCCGTTTGCACACTAACATACTAGGAGAGTAATCCACTCACTTGAAGCCATAAATAAATTCATACACTGCGCACACTACACCTTTTACAATTTCCACTAAATCATTCAATAGAACCCAATTGCCCAACAGAGTACATTATGACTTATATCGAAGAATTTCCATTACTCGTGACATTCCCAGACCACATACCTGTAGGTCATAACTGATTTACCACTATACCTCGAACTGAAACCAACACCACACGTAATCATGGAATCAACTTATCAATAACGAACTCCCTCACTTGGCCCAGAGCCAAGGATCAAGACAAACAAGACTATGCCCACACATCAACATTGCCACCATACTGTGGTGGGATTCAACTAAATCCTACATAAGCTTAAATGACCCAAACCATCTAACACTCAAATCAATTGCCAATCTTGCATCCACCATTGCAATAGTCACGCCAACTTCCACAAGCGATCTAAACTCCAATTACAACATATATCATTTACTGGTAGGAGAAGACTTATTACAAAACTATATATGGACAAAACGCCCTGGGACAACCCCCAGGAGATACCCCTGCACTCATAGCCTCAACTGCTACCTCTCCATACACTTCTGAAGACCAGAACTATCACGTAATCACTACACCTTCCTGCATCTGAACACAACCAATGCCTACCCTCGGGACACCACAATACGCGGTAAAAACCCGAAGCTGATGGCAAAACTAACACTGAAGCGGTGGTCACAGAAATATCGAGCTTCTAGAAGCTCTACCCACACATGTCTGACCAAATGGATACCCTCAATGGACACCACGTGTCCCAAGAATTCTATTGAACTGAGCCAAACTTCATACTCGGAGAATTGGCATAGAGCCTTTTCTCCATGAATCCTTATAATGCCATACTCAGATACAGAGTATGCTACTCCCCGTTGCACGAATATGCTAGGATTCCATCAATGAATACAACAAGGAGTTCTAATACGGCTGGAATACACCGCCAATAAAACACATGAACGTTACTGGGGCAAACCATCAACTCAGAAGACATTGCCAGGAACTCATAGGCCAACAGAGAAATCTGCTTCACTCCACAACTACACAACATGAGAGGTCTTCCATCATATTCACAACTCAAGGCCACATATAGAATCGAGACAGAAATCAAACACTCGATAAATCTTACCACATTTCCAACCAACCCTTTCGACACATTTCACAGTTTGAACACATATAACCATCAATTCAGACCCACCACATAGACATCTAGTCACTAATTCTCATCAATAAGAATACGAACGGACATACAAGTCCCCAATTACATGTGCCCACACAACGAAAATCACAGCAATCAAGCCACATAATGAATCCGGCCTCAAATCCTCCAGACTGGCCCATTACTAATATGCCCAAATCACATCGCATCCATGTAAGCCACAAGTCATCGATGCTCAGCTGATACCAGGCGCTCTCGTGCGCGCTCGAATACATGGAAAGAATTCAAGAGTTACACTCTTGGCTAAATACAATGGATTCGCACGACAAGAATTTTAAAAATGTGAGATTTTTCCTAAGGGTTCTGCAGCCTCTCGAAGATAAGTACAGACGTCTCCGTACCGATCCGCAAGACTCTACTAAACCTGCTCATGACTATCGAGTCCTATGTAACCTAGGGCTTTGATACCAAACTATCACGGCCCCAAATCCAGGCCAGCCGTGGTGGCGCCTATCATGGATCTAGGTCAGCCAAAACTTCACTCAAATCATAATAAACTCCCATTTACCTCTTACTATATCGATTACCCATAAAAGTTTCCTTTAAACATTTATAAAACAAATAAATCTATACTAAAGATTTAAATACAACCCCCGAGAACCCGGAGTCACTGGTCATGAGCATCTACATAAATATACAACTCAACGAAAATAAATTCTATAATATTAAACAAGAGAGGGAGCAGGACTGCGCATGCAGCCACCTTGCGAACCTCTGAGGATCTCAGGAACAAATATACAGCTCACCCTGCTCTAACACCTAAATCTTCACACAAGGTGCAGGGAGTAATGTGAGTACGCCAACTCAGTGGTAATGAAAATAAATCAGGTCTGAGCAGCAAGAAACACATAAAATCAATGCCATCAAATCACAAAAGGCACAACCTTTCTTTCCAATAGTATAACATAGATATGTGAAATCATCATGTCTCAAATCATCTTCAGAAAAATCCTTTAAGGCAAGTATATTTTTCAACAACTTCAACCGAAAGGATTAGTATAAAAACGAAATGAATCATATAGAGGCCCCTCGGGCAAAAAATATTTCATAAGCTCAGAGTGATAGTAGTAAAATCATCAGTAGCCCCTCGAGCAAAACATATATCATAATCAGCCCCTCGGGAATGCCTCACAGTCACTCATAATCAGTCACTCAGCACCTCACAGTCACTCATGCCTCCCAATCACTCGTCACTCGTCACTCGGCACTCGCACTCAGTAGGTACCTGCGCTCACTGGGGTTGTGTACAGACTCCGTCTGCGGAGGGGCTCCTTCAGCCCAAGCGCTAAATATACAGCCAAATCATGGCATCAATCACTCTCAGGCTTTCGCCCTGTCTCATATCATAAATATCCTCATAATCAGGTCCTCGGCCTCGCTCATCACCTCACTATCACTCTGGTCGTCGGCCACACTCAGCATAACTACTTGAAAGGCCCCTCGGGCGAATCAGTAAAAACAGGGTACTCGACCAAAAACTTCAGTTTAAATCTCAAAGTGGTGTAAATCATGCTGAGTTTCAAATAAAACAGTATGCACAATGATGCTGAGTGAAATCATCAACAAATAGTGAGAAAATAATAGTAAAAAGCCCTCAAAGGGGTCTAAACAAATCGGCACAAGGCCCCAAACACGGCTTATAGCCCAAATATTTCACAAATCTTTAGAACATAACTTAACATAAGGTTTCGAGTAAATATGCAACCCATTAGTTGGTCAGTCCACAGGACATTACTAAAAATTCAAAATGGCCATAACGAGTTCTGAAGGCGGCCTTAGGAATATCCTGCTCTCTGATCTTCAACTGGTGATACCCCGAGTAAAAATAAATTTTGGAGAAGAACCTTGCACCTCCAATTGGTCTAAAAAAATCATCTATCTGAGGCAATGGATACTTGTTTTTTATAGTGACTTTATTGAGTTGCCGTTAATCAATATACATCCGAAGCGACCCATCCTTCTTTCTGACGAAAAGAACCGGAGCGCCCCACGGTGACACACTCAGCCGAATGAATCCCTTCTCTAATAAGTCTTTCAACTGCTCCTTTAACTCCCTCAACTCTGCTGGCGCCATTCTGTATGGTGGAATATATATTGGTTGTGTATCTAGCAATACATCAATCCCAAAATCCATCTCTCTATCTGGAAGAATCCCTGGAAGCTCGTTTGGAAATACTTGAAGAAACTCGTTCACGACTGGGACAAACTCGGGGCAAACACTTCTGAAGTGGTATCCGCAACCCGGACCAAATGATAAGCACAACCCTTCTTAATCATCTTCGAGGACTTAAGGTAGGAAATCAACCTACCCTTTGGCACCACACCATTCCCTTTCCACTCAATAAATGACTCATTAGGAAACTCTAGCCTTATAACTCTGGTTCGGCAGTCGAGTTTAGCAAAGCACGAGTAAAGCCAATTCATTCCCTTGGTAACATAGAAATCTACAATCCCTAGTTAGATAAGATCGGCCGTGGTATCTCGACCACACACCGTGAAAACAAAATTCCTATAGACTCGTGCGGCTGTAATGGAATCACCAACGGAGTCAACACAGAGAATGGCTCATGAAGGTGTTCGGGTTCTATCCCAAAACTTGAAGTAATAACGGGTAACATAGGACAAGGAGGACCCCGGATCAATAAGAGCTTAAAAATCAAGGGCTTGAACAGCTAGAATACCTGTAACAATATCTGGGGACGCCTCCGCACTCTGGCGACCACTCAAAGCATAGAACCGGCTGGTTCCACCTCTACCACGAGCTCTACCTCTAACTGCACCATGCCCTATTGGAGCCGGAGGACGTATAGAGGATGCGACGACTAAAGAACCGGACGGCTGAGCAAAACTACTACCCTTGCCCTGACTGGGCGCAGGACAATCCCGCTGAATATGACCTCTTACCCCACACCCGTAGCATACCAGAAAATCCAGGTAACAAGACTCGGAGGTTAGGCTAGGCACTTACTCAGTACATGGGGTTGGTTGTAATGATGCTACACCTTCACTTCTTTAAGTTGTGCAGATTACGCACCCGGACCCGGAGGACATCATTAGTGGAAGTGTCTTCCAGCTCATCATAGAGGCTTCAAGGTATACCCGCTGGCATTCGTGGGCCTTGGCACCTCTTCCATCCCTTTGTCTTCGATTCTGTCTTGTTTTTCCTTTAGTTTCAAAGGAAGACATGTATTTTCTTTCAGACTTGTATTTAGCACTCTTAGACAGTTCGTGAGTTTGTGACTCTAGGTTTTGGAAAATTTTGCGTCGTTGTATTGTGATTGTCTTTACTTATCTTAAAACCGTATTTATTTCTGCTGTATAATTAGCGAACTGATTTAGTTTATTCTGTTAGCATGAGGTTATTATGCTAGTTTAGCTACACATGTTGGCTTGTCTAGCGGGTTCAATGTTAGACGCCATCACGGCCCGACGGTGGGATTTCGGGGCGTGACAAGTTGGTATCAGAGCACTAGGTTACTTCGGTCTCACAACTCACAGACAACTTGGTAGAGTCTACGGGATCGGTATGGAGACGTCTGTACTTATCCCCCAGAGGCTGCAAAGTTAGGATGACTCCGTATTTCTTTTCTTCTCTGTCGTGCGCTATGATTCTGAGTACTGATTGAGTTTCTATTCTATTCTCTCGCAGATGGAGAAGACGCGTGCTTCCCTTGGTTCCGCCCAGCAGCCTGACACTCCTGCTACAGCTCCTACTCGGGGTTGAGGTCGAGGACAAGGCCGTGCTATAGGCCGGGGACGGGGCCGGGCTCAGCCTAGAGCAGCAGCCCCAGTGGAGGACCCTCAGGTCGAGTCTGACGAGGAGGTCCCAATTCCGGCAGTCCCAGTTGGACCAGCTCAGGTCCCAGAGGGGTTCATAGCTACCCCAGTGCTTCACGACGCCTTTGTCTGTCTAGTCAAACTCATGGAGAGTGTAGCACAGGTGGGTCTTCTTCCTACATCACCAGCCGTCTCTCATGCTGAGGGAGGTGCCCAGACTCGTGCCGCCCGCGTGCCAGAGCAGCTAGCTCCACAGTTACAGACTCTAGCATCTCAGCCAGCCGGAGTAGCTCAGTCGAGTATTGCAGCACCGGTAGCAGAGGGAGCACCTATGTCAGCAGATGCTCCGTGGAGACTGGACAGGTTCACCAAGTTATTTACTACTACTTACACCGGTTCACCATTAGAGGACCCCCAGGATTATTTGGACAGCTGCCACGAGGTTCTTCGGAACATGGGCATAGTGGAGTCAAACGGGGTTGACTTGTCTACTTTTCGTTTATCGGCCGCAACCAAGAGTTGGTGAAGAGATTATTTCTTTGCCAGACCAGCTGGATCTACACCTTTGACTTGGACCCAGTTCTCTGAGGTATTTCTGGGGAAGTTCCTTCCCATTACTTAGAGAGAGGACCTTCGGAGGTTGTTTGAGCGTCTCCAGCAGGGATCTGTGTCAGTCACTCAGTACGAGACAAGATTCATCACTCTAGCCCGACATGCTCTTATGATACTTCCCACTGATCGGGAGACGGTTCGGAGATTTATTAAGGGATTGGCCTGGCCTATCAGACTTCAGATGGCTAGAGAGTAAGGTACATACATATCGTTCCAGGATCCGGCCAATATGGCCAGGAGGATTGAGATGATTCTGTCACAGAGGGGTGGTCAGGGGACTAATAAGAAGCCCCATCATTTCGGTCGTTTCAGTGGAGCCTCATCTGGGGGCAGGGATTCTTCAGGTAGAGGTCATCCTCCTAGACCTTTTCAGTCAGCTCTCCAGGTTTCCCATGGTACTTCGGGTGGTCGTGGTTATCAGCCACACTATTCTGATCAGCAGCCTTACAGTATGCCACCAGCTCCCATCAGTGCACCGCCGTATCAGAGTTTTCGGGGTGGTCATTCAGGTCGACAGGGTCAGAATCAATTCCCTCAGCAGTCGAGGTCTTGTTACACTTGTGGGGATCCGGGTCACCTTGCCATGTTCTGCCCTCGAGCATCAGGTAGTTCTCAACATCATGGTTCTCGTGCCATGGTACAGGCACCAGGTGTTCCACAGCCTGCCCAGCCAGCTAGAGGTAGGGGTAGGGGTGCTAGAGGCGGAGGTAGAGGTCATAGAGGTGGAGCTCAGGCCGCTAGAGGTGGAGGCCAGCCAGCAGCCAGCCGTCCCAGAGATGTGGTTCAGGGTGGTGAGGCCCAGCCCTGATGTTATGCTCTTCCAGCCAGGCTAGAGGTTGAGTCTTCAGATGTAGTTATTATAGGTACTATTCGGGTTTGTGATCGAGATGCTTCATTGCTATTTGATCCAGGGTCTACGTGTTCGTATCTGTCATCCACTGAGTATTCCTGTTTATATATTTACACTAGTGGTGATTCTATCGTGGTCGATCGTGTCCATCGTTCTTGTGTTTTGGTTATTGGGGGTCTTGAGACCCGTGTTAATTTGTTTCTTTTGGGTATGTTCGACTTTGATGTTATATTGGGGATGGACTGGTTGTCCCCATATCATGCTATCTTGGATTGTCATGCCAAAATGGTGACCTTAGCCTTTCCAGATTTTCCCCGTTTGGAGTGGAAAGGAACTTCTGGTCATTCTACCCGTAGTGTTATTTCGTACGTGAAGGCTCGGTGCATGGTCGAGAAGGGGTGTTTGGATTATTTGGCTTATGTGCGCGATTCCAGTGTTAAGGTTCCCTCTATTAGTTCGGTACCCATGGTTCGTGAGTTTCCTCAGGTTTTCCCTTGAGACCTGCTGGGGATGCCACCCGACAGGGACATTGATTTCTACATTGATTTGGCTCTGGGAACCCATCCCATTTCTATTGCGCCGTATCACATGGCCCCACCAGAGTTGAAAGAGCTAAAGGAACAGTTGCAAGATTTGCTTGGGAAGGGTTTCATTAGACCCAGTGTTTCTCCTTGGGGTGCTCCAGTATTGTTTGTGAAGAAAAAGGATGGTTCGATGAGGATGTGCATTGATTACTCGCAATTAAACAAGGTTACAAATAAGAATAAGTATCCACTGCCGAGGATTGATGATTTGTTCGATCAGCTTCAGGGTGCCAGGGTATTTTCAAAGATAGACTTGAGATCTGGCTACCATTGGTTGAGGATTAGGGCATCTGATGTCCCTAAGATAGCTTTCCGCACTCGGTACGGGCATTACGAGTTCTTAGTCATGTCGTTTGGGTTGACGAATGCCCCAACAGCTTTTATAGACTTGATGAACCGAGTGTTCAGGCTTTACTTGGACTCGTTCGTGATAGCCTTCATTGATGATATATTGATATACTCCTGCATTCAAGAGGAGCACAAGCAGCATCTCAGAGTGGTTCTTCAGACTCTAAAGGATAGTTAGCTTTATGCAAAGTTTTTGAAGTGTGAGTTCTGTTTGAGTTCAGTTTCTTTTCTGGGTCATGTCGTGTCAGTAGAGGGTATTTAGGTTGTCTCGAAGAATATTGAGGCAGTCAAGAACTTTCCTAGACTAGCATCAGCTACAGAGATTCGGAGTTTCTAGGGATTAGCAGCCTATTATCGTCGGTTCGTGGAGGGTTCTCATAAATTGAAGCCCCAATGACCAGGTTGACCCAGAAGGGTGCCCAGTTCTGATGGTCGGACGAGTGTGAGGCGAGCTTTCAGAGGCTCAAGACAGCTCTGACTACGGCACCGGTATTGGTTTTGCGCATAGGTTCAGGGCCTTATACAGTCTATTGCGATGCTTCCCATATTGGGCTTGGTGCAGTATTGATGCAGGATGGCAAGGCCATTGCTTATGCTTTGAGGCAGTTGAAAATTCATGAGAAGAACTATCCAGTGCATTATTTGGAGTTGGTAGCCATCGTCCACGCATTGAAGATTTGGAGGCACTACCTATGTGGCGTGGCGTGTGAGGTGTTCACTGATCATAAGAGTCTTCAGTATTGTTCAAGCAAAACGAGTTGAATTTGAGGTAGAGAAGATGGTTGGAGTTGTTGAAGGATTATGATATTACCATCTTATATCACCCGGGGAAGGCCAATGTGGTGGCCGATGCTTTGAGTAGGAAGTCAACTAGTATAGGCAGTCTTGCTTTTATTCCGGTCAGTCAGAGGCCGCTTGCTTTGGATGTTCAGGATTTGGCCAATCGATTTGTGAGGTTGGATATTTCTGCGCCTAGTCGAGTGTTGGTTTGTACGGTCGCTCGTTCTTCATTATTGAAGCGTATCCGTGATTGGTAGTTTGATGATCCCTATTTGTGTGTCCTTAGGGACACGGTGCAGCGTGGAGGTGCCAAGCACGTGACCTTAGATGATGATGGTGTTTTGAGATTACACGGGCGAGTTTGTGTGCCTAATGTTGATGGTATTCGAGAGTTGATTTTAGAGGAGGCCCATAGTTCCCGGTACTCTATTCATCCGGGCGCCGCGAAGATGTATCAGGATTTTCGGCAGCATTACTGGTGGCATAGAATGAAGAAGGATATTGTGGCATATGTGGCGCGGTGTTTGAATTGTCAACGGGTTAAGTGTGATCATCAGAGGCCTAGTGGTTTATTTCAGAGGATTGAGCTTCCCGAGTGGAAGTGGGAGAGGATCACTATGGACTTCGTTATTGGACTCCCGTTGAGCCAGAAGAAGTTCGATGCAGTTTGAGTCATGGTTGATAGGCTGACCAAGTCAGCGCATTCCATTCCTGTGGCAGTCTCCTATTCATCTAAGAGGTTAGCTGAGATCTATATCCGGGAGATTGTTCGCCTTCATGGTGTGCCGGTATCTATCATTTTGGACCGGGGCGCACAGTTTACCTCGCGTTTCTGGGGAGCAGTTCAGCGAGAGTTAGGCACCCAGGTGTTGTTGAGCACATCATTTCATCCTCAGACGGATGGGCAGTCTGAGCAGACTATTCAGATATTAGAGGATATGCTCCGAGCATGTGTTATTGACTTTGGAGGATCATGGTATCAGTTCTTGACTTTAGGAGAGTTTGCCTACGACAACAGCTACCAGTCGAGTGTCCAGATGGCTCCTTCTGAGGCTTTATATGGTAGGCGGTGTCGATCTCCGGTTGGATGGTTTGAGCGGGGAGAGGCTCGGTTGTTGGGTACAGATTTAGTACAGGAGGCCATTGACAAGGTCAGGGTCATTCAGGATAGGCTTCGTATAGCTTAGTCCAGGCAAAAGAGTTATGCAGATAGTAAGGTTCGAGATGTGGCTTTCATGGTTGGTGAGCAAGTATTGCTCCGAGTGTCGCCTATGAAGGGCGTGATGAGATTTGGGAAGAAGGGCAAGCTTATCCTTAGATTCATCGGTCCGTTTGAGATTCTTGATCGAGGGGGAGAGGTGGATTATAGACTTGCATTTCCACCTAGCTTATCAGCCGTACATCCAGTTTTTCATATGTCCATGCTTCAGAGGTATCACGGCGATCCAGGCCACGTGTTATATTTCAGCACTGTCCAGTTGGACAAGGATTTATCTTATGAGGAGAAATCGGTAACCATTCTAGACCGGCAGATTCGTCAGTTGATATCCAAGAGTTTCCCTTCTATTCGTGTTCAGTGGAGGGTTCAGCCTCTTAAGGCATCGACCTGGGAATCCGAGTCCGATATGGGAGCCGTTACCCTCATTTATTTCCCGACTCAGGTACTTCCTTCCTCTGCCCGTTCGAGGATGAACGGTTGCTTTAGAGGTGAAGAATGTGACGACCCAAAGAGTCATCACCTATGTTATTACCCATCCGGGCGCGTAGCCGGACAGCTTAAATATGAAATTCTGTGAAAAATGCTAAGATTTCATATTAAAATAAATAAATTTGACTTCGGTCAACATTTTGGGTAAACGGATCCGGACCCGTGATTTGACGATCCCGGAGGGTCCGTTGGAAAATATGGGACTTGGGTGTATGCCCGGAATCGAATTCCGAGGTCCCAAGCCCGAGAAATGAATCTTTGAGTAAAATAGTTTTATGAAAATATTTAAGAAAATTAAAAATGAAATCTGATTAGAAAGTAATGGTATCGGGCCCGTATTTTTGTTCCGGTGCCTGGTACAGGTCTCATATATGGTTTAAGCAGTTTCTATAAAGTTTGGTTAAAATCGGATTTCGTTTGATGTGTTTCGGACTTAAAATAGAAAAACTTGATGTTTTATGAAATTTGATAGGATTCATGGATTTTGAGGCCTAATTCGATGTGTATGATGTTGTTTTGGCAATTTGATCGCACGGTCAAGTTCGTAGGAGGTTCTGTGAGTAATTTGTGAAATTTGGTATCGTTCCAAGATATATAGGTCAGTTCGGCACATTGTTAGCGAGGTTAGAAAACTTAAAATTCCAAAGTTTGGTTCTTGAGGTTTGGGGGTGTGATTTCGAGTTTTAGCGTTGTTTTGAGTGTTCCGAAGGCTCGAGCGAGTCCGTATTATGATTTGGGACTCGTTTGTATATTTGGATTAGGGCTCGGGTGGGCCCAGGTGCCTTCGGGGCACCTAACGGTGCTAAAAACCAGCAAACTCAGCTGCTGGTGCACCTGCTCTGGTGTGACCGCAGGTGCGGTTGCCCAGCATCGCAGGTGCGAGACCGCAAGAGTAGTCCCAGGCATCACAGGTGCGAGCACCAGTGGTCTGGTCAGCCTTCGCAGGTGCGGAGCATTTCATTGCAGGCGCGAGACCGCAGGTGCGGTGTCCCCTTCGCAGGTGCGATCTCAGACCCCCCAGCCCAATTCCGCAGGCGCAAGGTTCTCCTCGCAAGCGCGAGACCCAGGTGTGGTCCCAGCCATCGCAGGTTCGATCACTGTTCAGGCAGAAAGTTTAAATACGGGTTTTAAACCCATTCCTCTCATTTTTCATCTTCTTCCTTAGGCAAAATCAACTATTGTTGAGAGCTTTCGACCAGGCCTTGTGAGGTAAGTAAATTCCACCCATAAATTTGTTTCATGCATGTATCTTAGCCTAATTAACTACTCAAATTAGTGCAAAAATTCAAGAAAATGGGTAGTAACCTAGAACTTGTGATCACCTTAGAATTGTCTGTGAATTGGCCATGAAATCAAGTAAAAATCGTATATTTATGATCCTTAGGCCTTGGGTGAGTGTTTCCTTCGAGAATTTCGAGAATCCGAGTGAGCGGGCCCGTGGTCGAATTTTGATAAATTTGAAATAATGCTAGGAAATTGATAATTAGTCCATGTAATCGAATCATTGAATCCCTATTGATATACTTGAGTTGATTATGCCTAGATAATACCATTCCGGAGTCGAATTCTAAAAGAAAGGCGGTGTTAGAGGATTGATTGATATACTTTGGACCCGAGGTAAGTGTTCGGTCTAACCTGAGCTTGAGGGAATAGGAGTTGAGTATAATTTTCTACCTGCTAATTGTCAAATATGATGTATAGGCATGGTGACGAGTATCTATACATTGGTGTCTAGCATGACCGCGAGTCCTTATATTGTGAATATTCTGATTGTGGTAATTCTTATGCTTAATTGATGATTTCTATATGTTGTGAAGAATATGTGAAGGGAATTATATTTTGTAAACTCTGTTGGAGCATTGGCTCAAGTTGTAACAAAAAATGAAGAAATATGAGATATTACATCCTTTGGATCGTTAGCCCAAGAGATAGAATAAGTCATGGAAATGAAAGTGAAAGAAAGAGAAAGAGTTATTGAAATATACCCTTGCCGGGATTAATTGTGCAGTTGATGTTCCCTTGCCGGGATTTAATTGTTTAATTGATGTTTCCTTGCCGGGATTTAATTGTTTAACTGATGTTCCCTTTCCGGGATATAATATTTTAATTGATGTTGCCCTTGCCAGGATTTACTTGTTTAATTATTGTTCCCATGCCGGGATTCATATATCTATTATGTTTACTTCCTTGCCCTTGGTTGTGATTGTTGTTTGGGTGAGGAAGAGTGTTAAAGCACGAAGGGTGATGCCGTGCATTGTTTGATATTGTCTCCCTTGCTGGGATGTTGAGATTTCTGTTGTTGCTCCCTCGCCGGGATTTCTATTTCTATTATGTTTACTTCCTTGCCCTTTGTTTGTGATTGTTGTTTGGGTTAGGAAGAGTGTTAAAGCACGAAGGGTGATGCCGTGCATTGGTTGACATTGTGAGGAAAGAGTGTAAAGCACGAAGGGTGATGTCGTGCCATGATTTACATTGATTACATTATACATTGCATAGTGAGGAAAGAGAGTAAAAGCACAACGGGTGATGTCATGCCATGATTTACATTGATTACATTATACATGCATAGTGAGGACGAGAGTAAAAGCACGAAGGGTGATGTCGTGCCATGATTTACATTGATTACATTATACATTGCATAGTGAGGAAAGAGAGTAAAAGCACAACGGGTGATGTCATGCCATGATTTACATTGATTACATTATACATGCATAGTGAGGACGAGAGTAAAAGCACGAAGGGTGATGTCGTGCCATGATTTACATTGATTACATTATATATTGCATAGTGAGGACGAGAGTAAAAGCACGAAGGGTGATGTCGTGCAAGTTTGTGATTTCTTGTCCTTATAGATATGCTGGCTTTGTTGTTCTTTTTCTTATTGAGATTTCTTATATGAAACTGTTATCTCCCCACAGCATGTTCCCCTTCCTTTATTTATTGTTTCTTCCTATATTTCTTATCTGTTGCATATATGTATATATATTTATTTGAACTGCACAGGTTTATTCGGTAGTCTGGTTCTAGCCACGTCACTACTTCACCAAGGTTAGGCTAGGCACTTACTCAGTACATGGGGTCGGTTGTACTGATGCTACACATGCACTTCTTTATGTTGTTCAGATTACGCAGCCGGACCCGGAGGACATCATTAGTAGGAGTGTCTTCCAGCCCATCATAGAGGCTTCAAGGTATACCCGCTGGCGTTCGTGGGCCTTGGCACCTCTTCCATCCCTTTGTCTTCGATTCTGTCTTGTTTTTCCTTTAGTTTCAAAAGCAGACATGTATTTTCATTCAGACTTGTATTTAGCACTCTTAGACAGTTCGTGAGTTTGTGACTCCAGGTTTTAGGAAAATTTGCGTTGTTGTATTGTGATTATCTTTACTTAGCTTAAAATCGTATTTGTTTCCGCTGTTTAATTTGCGAACTGATTTAGTTTATTCTGTTAGAATGAGGTTATTATGCTAGTTTAGCTACACATGTTGTCTTGTGTAGCAGGTTCAACGTTATACGCCATCACGGCCCGACGGTGGAATTTCGGGGCGTGACATTGTGTCCACATTAAGAAGTTACTACTTGAAAAAATTTATTGTATCCACAAAAGTACTAGATTATTATAACTTGAATACTTAAACAACTCCACCAATGACATGATATGAGACCTATACTTATACTCTTATGGATATAACTTGCTTGTAATAAACATTTTCAGTAAGAAAATTCAACATAAACGATAACAACCATTTTTTTAATAAATAAACCAAATGAATTTGAAGTCATAAGTCTGTTACTTTATTTTTCTGTAATGATATCATATAGCTTATCTCTTTACAAAAATGTTCTATTCAAATTCCATATCATATATATATATATATATATAAAGGTATCAAACTTTTTAAACTTATAGGGTGTAACATCCTTCCCCTCTTTATAACATTCGTCCTCGAATATTAAATCTTAGAGGTTTTCAAAATTGTAACTGGGGTCTCATCTGTAAACCAAACTAAAGCAAAAACTATATCCAAAGTCTCGACTATTAACCCCCTTTTCTACTTGAGTATCTCCTATCGTCTTCACCTTTAACCTTACTTACTTTACAATCTGGCATCGTATCTTCTGTTTCTTTCACAACCTCCATTCAACATAGGTGTAAATTATGCCTTAAAGCTCTACTATAATACATATACCTCTGGTTCATACAAAATCTTGCGAAAACTTCATACTGACTTCTTACGACTCAACTCTATGGCACAATCTGGAAACAAGAGAAGGGAAACATTTCCTAAATGCCCTATAGCCTCTCAGTTATGAATGTGGCGCGCAACACATCCATAAGTGAGAGTCTACTAGGCACGGCTTTGTAGGCTCCCTAGGACACGACCTCGCTCTGATACCAATTTGTCACGCCTCGAACCTGGGGAGGCGTGGCTGGCACCCAGTGCCACATTGGCTCGAGCGAACCACTCTGTAAATCATTTATTTTCTTTGTGAATATCATGGTTCAACATGGCCACAACTCGTAATGTACATATTGTAAGTGGGCAACACTGTATCAATAAACTATAGTTTATAAAACATGAATACATATAGGTCGTTAAGGCCTATGACATACTGTAAAAACTAAACATTTATCTACAAAGCCTCTAAGATTTACTGACATCAAATGAGACAGGGTACTGGCCTACCCATAAGTATGTAGTAAAACTCTGACACGATGACTCATAGACTTAGTTGCACTCCGAATGAGTGGAGTCTTACCAATCCTTCGCTGAATGTCAATCTCGTCTACTATGAGGGCTCGTCAAACTGATTATCTATACTTGCAGGCATGAATGCAGGGTCCCCAACAAAAGGACGTCAGTACGAATAATGTACTGAGTATGTAATGCACATAAATAAATACATAAGAGACATGGAGGAGATATAGAGTAATTGACTCAACCTGTATGTCTGGATAACCCTGTAATGATAAATCACTTTTAGCATCATGCATATGCGTATGAATGTCATGTCGTGCATAGGTATATGTTTCATAACATCATCAGCCTCTGAGGCATCCTCCTATCATTTCATATCGGCCACTGTGGGCAAAATCATCATTGTATATCAACTGATCAGGTGGTGGTACATATATAATGCCATAGCCTTTCCCATATCCCATATACATATATATATACATACATATATATATTTGTATATAACTCTGTTTGAATATACATACATATATACGTGTATATAACGTCGTTTGAACAATATTTCAGTCAGTGGGGGCAACATCATCATCATATACCAGCTGATCAGGTGGTGGTGTGTATATAACGCCGTAACCTTTTCCCATATCCCATATAAATATATTTACATATATACGCATATATAATGCCATCTGGTCATGGGTCAATGTGCATACGTAAATTGATGAAATGCATATGAAATACGTCAATAAAATCTCTCGGTACGTCATAAGGCCATTATGCCTCTGATTAATATCATGAAATAAACTTTACCAACATGCGTATCGAGACCCATAAACAGAAGATAATAATAATTCACATGGGGAATCAAGAATATAGATACCCCTAGTATTTCTATAAATAGAGTAATTTATGAAAACTGTGAGTTTGTTCGTTTTATTTGTATTATTTGGACCATGCCAAAAGAAAGAAGGGATAGCCTTAACATACCTGAAGTAAGGAAAACTCCGTATGATATTCTTAAGAAAGATTATACTGTACTCCCTTAATATCACAAATCCCCTGTTGCTATAGTATTAAGCCATTTCATAGGAATTGCTAAAGAAAATCACGTTTGCAAGCAAGCACCAAAAAGACCAAGAAACCGTTTGTGACATACTGGATCACCAACTTTTGAAATTTCAATATCCAACCCTTAATTACTGTCACTATGTGGTCTACACATTCACCCAACAAGCAAAAACAAGTTGGCATGATAACAAAAGAAAATAGTAGCAGGGAAGATATGTAGCGAGAAAACCAAACGTAAATGGGCAGGGTAAAGTCTATGGCTTGTTTTGGAAATTTGAAGTGCCATTCCACTTTTGCTATTCGTTTCTATGAACATAAAGTTCGAATTTTATTTGTTATAAGGATTGGATAAGTGATGGATGTAACATGGTGAAAGGGACATGAAAGTGGTACAATTCGTTTCTGTTAAACCATTCTAGCCTTTACAAGATTATACATCTTGTCTTTATCAAAGTGAATATGGGTCCCACTTAGGTATGACTAAGTTATTTTAAATCCTCTAACATGTGACATTTAAGCAAGATTTTTAAGAGTCACTTTCTAAGTTTAGGGGTGCTGCCACGTTAAACCCTTTTAGGCTTATCCAATTTACTAATTAATCATTCCCTAATTATTTATTAACTAGTTAATTCTTCTATTAACTAATAATTAATCAACTATATACATAATTAGGAATTATCTCAAATTACTTAATATACTACTCACTTTTAATACACTTTATATATCATACTATAATATACTTTTCTATAATGGTCATGTGGTACCATATAAAATAAATACGTACACTATTATTTTTTTAAAATATCTATGTAAAAATATAATCAAATTAACTATTAAACTATACATTTACATTTAAATACAGTAACATAATCGTTGTAAACATACAGTTACAACAAACAAAATTAATATTAATCAATATAACAATTAATACTATAACTATCCAAATGATAACCATTTTTGTATATAGCTTTAAATATATATCATGTTTATCATACAAGGAATGCATTCATATCTATTCTAACATTTTATATCACCATGTGCTACTGTTGCTTCAATTCACATTAAATATTACAATCCTTATTTCATCTATGTTAACATTTTTGTTTATCATCCTAATACTAATTAAATGCATTTTATTTCATTCCAAATGTATTTCATTTATTTGTAATTGTTGACTGTTAATATTATATAAATATTCATTGTAAAAATACATACATTTTTTCAACTTATAATTTTCCTAATCTAATATAAAGAGTAAATGTTTTGGTACGTTTAATTTTTAAAAATGGTAAAAAGATAACCTCCTTTTCTTACGAAAAGAAAAATACTTGTGTCCACATTAAGAAGTTACTACTTTGGAAAAATTTATTGTATCCACAAAAGTACTAGATTATTATAACTTGAATAGTTAAACAATTCCACTAATGACATGATATGAGACCTATAGTTATACTCTTATGGATATAAATTTCTTGTAATAAACTTTTTCAGTAAGAAAAGTCAACATAAACGATACCAACCATTTTTTAATAAATAAACCAAATGAATTTGAAGTCATAAGTCTGTTACTTTATTTTTCTGTAATCATATCATATAGCTTATTTCTTTACAAAAATATTCTATTCAAAATGCCATATAAAATATAATATATATATATATATATATAATGGTATCAAATTTGTTAAACTTACGGGGTGTAACAGTCGAATCCTCCGATAATCATGTGGATGACATGTTGTGGTTCTTCTGTTTCATTTTTCATGTTTTCCTCTCTTTCCCGGAACTGATTTTTGGCTCGGTCACTGAGAAACTCTCGAAGGTGCCCCTTGAAAATCAGTCGGGCCACCTCTTCTCGGAGTTGTCTGCAGTGCTCGGTCATATGGCTGTGCGTATCGTGAAATTCGCATATTAGGTTGGGATTCCTTTGAGAAGGATCTGATAGCACGGTTATTGGCCACCTAGTGTCTTTGATTTTACGTATGACTGATACTATATCAGAAACATCAATGTTGAAATTGTACTCAGATAGTCGGGGTGCTTCTATCGGCCCTGCATGCCTGTCCCCGAGGATTTAGGACTCGGTCCATCCTTTGGTCACTTCGAGGTATGTTGTGCCTTAGGATATTTCTCTGATTCTCCATGTATGGTTGATACCTTTCTTTGTTTATCCTTGGCTCTCTCTCTCTCTGGAAGCCTCGATTCCTTTGCTAAGACTCTGCTAGAGTACACCGAGCCTGAAGGGGCTTCCAATTGGTCGTCTGCAACCCTGATCTTCGATTGATACATGTTGTACACATCCGCCCAAAACACGGCGGGGTACTCGATTAAGTTTTGCTTCAGCTGCTTCGAAGCTATTGAGCTCTGCTCATTTAAGTCCTGAGTGAAGGCTTGCACCGCCCAATCGTCGGAGACCGGTGGTAGTTCCATTCGTTCCAGTTGGAAGCGAGATACGAACTCCCTCAACATCTCGTTCTCTATTTGTTTGATTTTGAAGACATCGGACTTCCTGGTAGCCACCTTGATGGCACCAGCATGTGCCTTTCGAAGGCGTCCGCCATCATAGAAAACGAATCTATCGAGTTGGGGGTAGGTTATGATACCACATCATGGCCCCTTTGGATAGTTTTTCTCCAAATTTCTTCAACATAACTGATTCAATCTCGTCATCTCTTAGGGCGTTCCCTTTCACAGCACAAGTGTAGGCAGTAATGTGCTCGTTGGGTCCTAGGTCCCGTTATATTTCGGGAGATCGGGCATTCTGAATTTCTTCAGGATGTGCTTAGGAGCCGCACTTGATGGGAATGGCTTTTGCATGAACTTTTTTGAATCTACACCCTTAAGAATCGGAGGTGCGCCCGGGATCTGGTCGACCCTCGAGTTATAAGTTTCCACCTTTTTGTTGTTGGCTTCTATCTTCTTTTCGCCTGACTCAATCTTTTTTGTGAGGTCCTCGAGCATCTTCATAATAGCGGGGTCGGATGCTGACCCATTGTTTCTCGACCTCTCTAGTGCTTGTTCACCTCGAGGAGCCATTTCCGGTGGCACTGTTCTTGGAGTTTCTTGATGGCTTTGCACCTGAGCAATGGCCACTTGTTGTGCTTGCAACATCTCAAAAATGACGTGAAGGCTAACTTCTCTCTCCCTATGAGCAGGGGCTCTTTGTGCCTCACGCTGGTCTCCTTCGCGTATACTTCTGTCTGTATGAGAGCTTATATCAACATGCTGAGGGTTGTGTGAACCTTCATCGATGGGGATTTGCATTGGTGCCCCTTCGGGGTTTTGTGGTGGTACACCGGTACCTGAAGTAGTTGCGACGTTCTCTCCATGATCCTCAGGGCCGTTATTTTCATGTGCATTCACTGAGTTAGACATTTTCTGACCTGAAACTGGAAATTCTTGGACAAGAAAGAGAGTAAAGAATAACTTGTGTTTTTTAGAAAACAAACATTACAACAATCACTATTATTTTTAGCCCCACGATGGGCGCCAAATTGTTGACCGGAAAAATGGTAATTACAATTATATTTGATTATGTGGCTCTAAAAATACGTGATATATTTTAATATCGATTGATTAGGCAATTGATATTGAATGTGAAGCAAGGAAACGAAATAATAACAAAAGGGAACATGGCAAACCGAGCAGCGGAGAGATCGGTCTCGAGGGTGGTCGGTAAGGTCCTCGAGGTCGATCTTTAGAAGCTTGATAGTGGGATATCGATAACAATATAACAGTGCTGAAGGCCTTAAGAGTGAATATATATGATCAATAACAAGTAATAAATGAAGAATAACTCAAGAACACAATAAATGAGAAGCAATAAATTAATGAAGCAACTGTAGAGAATGTTTTTAGTTAAAGAGAAGAGGATGTTCTTGTCCTTGTATGTTGAGTATCATGTGTGTTACAAAGTGACAAGGATCCCCTTATATGAGAGGAAATTCCAATATAGTATATGTGTAATTAATACAAATAGATGTGACTGGTACATCCATTTAACGCCATGGTACGGGCTTATTCTATTTTTTTGTACTTTGTCATCTTTAACCCCGTACCTTCTGGAACTTCCCGCTTTCCCATAACACTCTTCGATGTTTGCCTTGACCTGAGGTATATCGAATCCTCGGAATACTTCCTCGAGGGGTGCACCTCGGGGTTGAAACTCGGACTCTGCTCCGATACAGCCGATGTCGAGGCTCGAAACGCTGAAGAAGCCTGAAAACCGGCCTTCCCCAGTTTCACCGTATACATCATCCATAGCCCGAGACGTTTTAGTCGGTTTCTCTTCAATGGCTCGAGCTTCATTTAAAGTTGCCTACGTCTAGGGTGGTAACTCCTGGATGTGGATAATGATGTCGCCTTCAAAAATGACCCTTCTCAGGATCGTAGGGGCTTCTTGCGAAGCAATAGTCACGTGCTCTTCTTCGAGCCCCAAGTTAATGAGGATTTGGTCTTACGAGCATCCTCCTCAGGGGCCACCAACTCCTTATCGGTGTTTTTCAATTCATTCTGCTCGTGGGGTGATGAATTCCATGTCTTCATCATACTAAGGAAAATCCTTGAGCTGGCGAAGAGCTTCGGAACCCGGAACCCAGGCATCCAAAGTCTTTTTGGTGATCTTCTTGACCCTGAGCACGATTTTCTTTCTTTTCCTGACCTCGACAGGAGTGTCCGAGGAGTCGATGGATCTCTTTTTCTTCTTTGTTTCTCCTCCTTTTCTATAGCAACTTCGGTAACGGGCAGTAAAGGCAGAGGGTTTAGAAGACGAGGTCAATACCACGATATCGGCAACCTCTCTAAGCTTGATGATCTTTGGAAAGCTTGTGAAAGAAGGAATAAGTTGTGTCAATGACGAAATAATGAGCGACAAAGAAGAGATCTACCACAAAATAACATTCACCATAGGAACGATCCTCCCACATGCCTTAGGAGAGCTTACGCCACTCGTTCTTGGAGTAGGTAAGTTGCTTGCATATACCCTCGATCCACTCCTTCCAATGCGGAGACTCGAGGTACAGCTGCATATCAGATGAGATATGTCAGGAATGGGAAAAGTAAATACCAGAAAATAATTCGATGGCTTAAGAGAAAATAAACTTATGATTCGAGTTCCACTTCTCAGGGAACAATAGGAATTCGAGGGGGGAGGGAATGAGGTCCTTGGTCTTTATCCGAACAAACCTCCCCTGCCAATCTCAGTCCCTGTCACCGTCTATGCAGGAGAGGCGAGCCTTATTTTCTCGATGGGAAATTTTAATTAACCCCCTCAAAAAGTTTGGGGGCTATACATTAAGAGCAATTGATCAACCATGAACCATGTCTCCTTCATATTGTTCGCAAAGTTTCGGAGAAGAGTCACGATCCTCCAAAAGAATGGTTGAACTTGCCCGAGGAAAATGTAATACCTCTTGCAAAACTCGAGGACTACGGTATCAATGGGACCAAACGTGAAAGGATACGTGTAAACACTTAAGTATCATTCCACGTGTGTTGTAATGTCCTCGTCAAGACTGGGAACTACTACGTCATTGTCTTCCCTTTTGTAGTCCTCTCGGACAACCTTGAGTGTCTCCTCGATAATGGAGCAGACATACTTCTACACTTCCTCACCGCGATCTCCTTGTCTGGAGGATTTTTCAACTTTGAAATCGTTATCTATGAAGCGGCCTCCGGGGATAAAATTTGTAAGAGGAGGTCCCGGGGCTACTATCAGAGGCACTACATCGGTGTTGGTGTCCGAGGAAGAGGTTGTTGGTCCGGTATTTTGAGGTACCGATTTTGAAGTCTTCGCCATCCCTATCTAAGAATATGACGATTTAATGATTTGAAGATAATATATGAAGATTTTAAGATAAGGTAGGAAGGCTCGAAGATGAACTATGAGGATATGAATGTATGAAGAAAAAGTTGTGAAGGTTTGAAGGATCGACAAGCAGAATAAGATATGGAATGCTCGAAGGTAACTTAGGGGAATCTGAAGTCAGAAAGTAAAAAAGTGAAAGTGAGAAAGCCGGAACTTTTATAAGGAAAGAGTAATGATTGCGAGACATTTCAAATTCGGTAAATACCGAGGGTATTCAACCGACGATTGACGCATGTCCAAAGTTAGAGCAATGTGACTGATCGGACGTTTTGGTGCATCAGCTTGCTCATGATTTATGAGAGAAAGAACCGAGATCAATTATTCACTTCTCATCGCTCTTATAATCTACTCCCAGAAAAGTGAGGGGGCTATCTATATATGGTAAAATGGAGGATAGAGTTATCCATGATTTTCCGTTTTGAAACGAGGAACGACATTGCTGGTTACTGGCTCGGATGAGACCGAAGACACCATAGATCGGAACCAAGAACGGACAAATGATATAACGAGTCTCAAGCATGGGTGAACCCGGAGGGAATCAAGCTCGAGTGAGGTGAAGAATTGAGGGTAAAGGAAATGCAGTTAAATGAGGTAAATGAGGAGCCAAAATATCCACCATCAGCCGGGTATTACGGCGTGGATCATGCTCGGTATTGTTTGCGGATCTTATTTTCATGGGACAGAAGGAAGGAAAAGATTTTTACCTTATTTGGACTTGTAGTAGCGTTAAATCTCCTCTACTATATAAGAGTACATTAATATGCAACCCGTCAATTTCTCCTCTACTCCAATGAATGCTAAATTTCAAGGAAATCATTACGCAAGAGATTAAAGGGTAATAAAATTATTTTCCATCGCTTATATCAACCCATCATTACTATCGCTTTCGGGCGAAACTATTTAAATCTGATACCTGCAAAAGTGTATAAAATTTTAAATAGTTTTTATATATCATACAAAAATGTATATATATATATATATATATACCAAAAATGTATGTATTTTTTCGATTATTATTTTAGGACTGCATATAGAGTGTCATCTTCCCATTGTTATTTCTAATATCCGGTGGTTTTGGGGAATTAAAGAGACGGTCCATTGGGATGGAGTAGTCAACTGAGTTAATTTCTTAGTAACTTGGGGAATGGGGTTGAGAAAATTGCAGAGAGAACTAGGACGTTCTCTGACTTCGCAGTACAGTACTCCCTCTGATCCACAATAAGTGATTTTTTGGTTGTTTTCACACAGATTAAGAAATCTATCTTTTAACATTAATTAAGAATAAAAGTGACCATATTAACATTTACTATCTCTTCACATAAACACTCATAACACATACTCCAACATTATTTCCTCCACGGGCAATGTAGGAAAAAATAATTAATTGGTTCTTAAAATCTAGAAAAATAATTTATTTAGGATCACAAAAAAAAGGTCAAAAATCACTTGTTGTGGACCGGAGGGAGTATGTTACTTTATTCTACCTTCTAACTACACTGATGCTGGTATGTCTCTAACCAAAAGTATAGGTCGTCTATACTCGACCTAAGTAAAAATCGCATTGGTTTAATGATATCTACACATCCACATTCATGTTATGTTACGATGAGGCTTCTAATCAATTGTTTGAAAGAAGCTTGTTTTTTTTATCAAATCTCGCATTTAACATTATCACGAGTGTTTGGCATTCACAATAGCAACTTTCTATTACCCACTACAATAAATATGTTTTAGGGAAAAGCCTGTATACGGTCAAAATCGGAGAACCCGATTTCGAGGTCTTAATCAAACACCGAGCTCGAGTTCGGGCAACTCAAAGTAGGGATCGGGTCTGGCTGAAAACATGCACGCCTCAGGGGAAAAAATCGGAGGCCTGGAACTGTCTGCCTCGAGATAGTGCCATTTCAATGATACTCAAGAAAGAGCGGGAATCTCTCAAAGGCACAAAGATCAAGGCGTAAATTTTGGATAAGATTTGTACGAATTAGTACAAATCCGTACTAGGTTGTTATACAACTGTACCAATATAATCCTTTACCCTAAGTAGAACTGTACCATATTAGGGTTTTCTCCTCCTATATAAAGGGGACCCCAATTATTTGTAAACATCATCTCAGTACTGGCAAAATAATATTCTTACTTTTCTCTTTTAGTGTGCTCCAGAATTGTTCCTCATCTTTATTGCTCTCACTTTATTGTCCTTACTTTATTATTCTTAACCCACCTCGAGGCCTCTGAGGATATCGAGCTCGAGGTCCCCATTGTACTATCAACACTGGTTTGGTTAATCAACTCTTCTCTCTTATACTTAATATTACTTGTTTATTCACTAGTATTGGAATAGATCACGTATCTTTAAAATCACAAATCAAATTTAATTGTTACTCGTATTTTTCGAGGTAAACAAATTGTTCCTCGTATTTTTCGAGTTAAACAGTTCGGCTCCCACCATGGGACCAAAGATAATAGTGATTATTTTTGTTCTAGTGTTTTGATAACACACATTATTCTTCATAATTTTTCTTGTCAAAGAATCTTTGATTTCAGGCTAAAATATGTCGAACTCAGCAAACGCACCAGTACATTGTAACGACGGCCTCGGATTCCATGGAGAAAATAATGCAACAGCTTCAAGGACCGGTGTACCACCGCTCAACCCTGGGTAGCGCCAGCACCTAACCCAGTCGATGTTGGTTCACACATTGCTTTGAATGTCGACTTGGGCACTGATGTTGAAGGCAGTGTACGCGGAGAGGACCATCCCGATACCCAAAGGACACAGGCTCTAGGAGAAAGAGAAGTCAGTCTACAAGTGATTTTTGAAATGTTGCAAGCACAACAGGGTGATATCGCTCAGTTGCAAATTCAGCAAAGGACCCAAGCGTGGCAGGACCAGAAACTACTCATCATGTTGAACCAGTCCCAGAAAGGTCGAGCAATAATGGATCAGGAACTGATCCCACAATCATGAGAATGTTTGAAGAACTCACAAAGAGGATCGAGTCGGTAGAGAAAAGGATCGAGGACAACGACAAAAAAGTGGAGACTTACAACTCGAGGGTTGACCAAATACCAGGAGCACCTCCGATTTTGAAAGGACTAGATTCAAAGAAGTTTGTACAAAAGCCTTTACCCCCGAGTGCGTCCCCAAAGCCTATTCTGAAGAAATTTCGCATGCCCGATATTCCCAAATACAATGGAACAACTGATCCCAATGAGCACATCACCACATACACTTGTGGTATAAAGGGAAATGATTTGGAGGACGACGCGATCGAGTCTGGTGCCATAAAGGTTGCAACAAGAAAGCCAGATGTATTCAACATTAAACAAAGGGACAACGAGATGCGAAGGGAATTTGTATCTTGATTCCAGTTAGAACGAATGGAGTTGCCACCAGTCTTCGATGACTGGGTTGTTCAATCCTTTACTCAGGGTTTGAATGGGCGGAGCTCGATAGCTTCGAGATAGTTGAAACAAAATTTGATTGAGTATCCCGTCGTGACTTGGGCGGATGTTCACAAGAGATACCAGTCGAATATTAGGGTCGAAGATGATTAGTTGGGGGGGCCCTCGGGCTCGATCTATCCAAGCAAGTTAACAGTGAAAGATTGAAGATAAGTAGACAGGGAATCGAGACAGAATAAAGAGAGGTATCAGTCGTACATCGAAGATCGAAGGAACATCTCGAGGTGTAACGTACCTCAGAATGATCGAAGAACAGATCAAGGCCAGAATGGTACGGTGCTCATCAGTAAGACAGGGTTCGACATGCACTCGAGACCGGAAGAGAAAACCCGATTATCAGAATATAACTTTAGCGTTGATGCCTCGGAGATCGTCTCGGACATTCGGTAAATTAGAGATATCAGGTGGCCTAAACCTATTCAAACTGATCCTTCTCAAAGAAATACCAACATAATGTGCAAATATCATGGCACACATGGGCACAGAACCGAGGGTTGCATGTAACTAAGAGAGGAGGTAGCCCGATTGTTCAATGAGGGGTATCTTCGAGAATTTCTCAGCGACAGGGACACAAACCATTTAATAGAAAGAGATTCCAACAGGAAGAATGAACTAGAGGAACCTCAACATGTTATTCATATGATCATCGGAGGAGTCGATGTCCCACAGGGACCCATATTCAAACGCACTAGAGAATCAATCACGAGGGAGAAGCGGACTCGCGACTACATGCCCGAAGACACCCTCACATTCAGTGAGGAAGACACCGAAGGCTTATCTCAACATCACAATGATGCACTGGTAATTTCTATTCTTTTAAATAAATTTCAAGTTAAATGTGTTCTTGTGGATCTAGGTAGCTCGGCAAATATAATCAGGTCGAGGGTCGTGGAGCATCTCGGGCAGCTTGACCAAATCATACTAGCATCTCGAGTCTTGAATGGCTTCAACATGGCAAGTGAAACAACAAAGGGGGAAATCATCCTCCCCGTGAATGTGGCTAGAATCATACAAGACACAAAGTTTCATGTCATCGAAGGTGACATGATGTGTAATGCTTTGCTTGGAAGGCCGTGGATCCACAACATGAGGGCAGTACCATCAACCCTCCATCAAATGATGAAGTTCCCAACAAAAGATGGTATGAAAATGGTATATGGGGAACAGCTTGCAGCTAAGGAGATGTTTTTAGTCCACGACATGACACCAGTATCGACGCCATCTATATCGAAAAAGTCAAATGACAAGAACAAACAGGTAGCCAGATAGACATTACAGTCTATCTCCTTGATCGAGCTCGAGAAACAGGTGGTCGAGGGCGAAGAGGAATATTTCCTTACCCCTCGAGCTTTCGTTGCCCTCGAGTAGTGAGATGCGATGAAGTCCCCGGTCGAGGAACTCGAGCAGGTGACATTGATCGAGTATCTACCGGAACGAAAGGTATACCTGGGGACAGGGTTAACTCCGAACTCAGGAAAAAAACTCATTCAATTCCTTATTAATAACATTGATTGCTTTGCTTGGTCCCACCTAGATATGATAGGGATCCCACCGGAGATAACCATTCATCGACTAAGCGTCGATCCCAGATTTAAATCGGTGAAATAAAAAAGGAGACCTCAGTTTGAGGTAAAGCACACATTCATCAAAGACGGGGTAACCAAACTCCTTAAGATAGGGTCCATTAGGGAAGTTAAGTATCCTGGGTGGATAGATAATTTAGTAGTAGTCCCTAAAAAGGGAAACAAACTTACAATGTGTATAGACTACAAATATTTGAACAAAGCATGCTCTAAAGACTCTTTCCCATTGCCCAACATCGATTGATTGATCGATGCCATAGCCGGCCACGAGGACATTACTTTTCTCGATGCCTACTCTAGGTACAATCAAATTCGAATGGACCCGGAGGACCGGGAAAAGACTTCGTTTATCACAAAGTTTGGTACATATTGCTATAACATAATGCCCTTCGAACTAAAAAAAAATGCAGGGGCTACATACCAACGCTTAGTTAATAAAATGTTCGAACATGAAATAGGTAAATCTATGGAAGTTTGTATTGATGACATGCTAGTTACGGCCCAGCACGCGGAGGACCATTTGACTCATTTGCAGGCAACATTCGATATCCTAAGAAAATACAACATGAAACTCAACCCCGAGAAATGCGCTTTTGGAGTTAGCTCGGGAAAGTTCTTAGGATTCATGGTGTCGAACAGAGGGTTCAAAATCAACCTAGAAAAAATCAAAGCCATCGAGGAAATCACTATCATAAACAATGTAAAATTTGTACAACGGATAGCTGCCCTAGGCCGATTTATCTCGAGATCATCGGATCGGTTCTTCTCCTTACTCAAGAAGAGGAACGACTTCGTATGGACTCCGGAGTGTCAACAATCCTTAGAAGAATTAAAATGGTATCTCTCGTGCCACCCTTGCTTTATACTCCGAAGGAGGATGAAAATCTCTACTTATATTTAGTTGTATCCGAGATAGCGGTAAGTGGCGTGTTGGATTGAGAAGAACAAAGTATGCGATTTCATGTTTATTATGTAAGTTGGACCTTAGGAGATGCTGAAACCAGGTACCCGCATTTAGAAAAGTTAGCTCTTGCATTAGTAAGTGCATCTAGAAAATTAAAACCATACTTTCAATGCCATCCTATATGTGTATTGACTACGTACCCGCTTCGAAATATCTTGCATAAGCCCAAATTATCGGGCCGATTGACCAAATGGGTCATCGAACTTGGAGGGTATGATATCGAATATCAACCCCGAACTGCTATCAAGTCTCAAATTTTGGCATATTTCATTGCCGATTTCATGCCTGATCTCGTACCCGAAGTAGAAAAGGAACTCTTCCTAAAAACGGGTACATCATCGGGGGTATGGACCCTCTTCCCGAACGGTGCCTCGAATGTGAAAGGGCCCGGGCTTATAGTTTTAAAACAACTTACGGGCAGCATCATTAGGCAATATATCAAAACCTCGAAATCAACTAACAATGAGGATGAGTATGAGGCCATGATTACAGGTCTCGAACTGGCCAAGGGCCTAGGAGCGGAGGTCATTGAGGCCAAGTGTGACTCCCTTTTGGTAGTAAACCAAGTAAATGGAAGCTTCGAGATTCGAGAAGATAGGATGCAAAGGTACTTAGACAAACTTCAAGTGACATTGCATCGCCTTCAAGGAATGGACACTGGACCATGTACCTCGAGAACAAAATAGCGAGGCCGATGCACTTGCAAATTTGGGGTCGTCGGTCGAAGAAGATGATATTTTCCTGGGGACTGTCGTCCAATTGTCGAGGTCGGTGATCGAAGAAGGCCATGCAGAAATTAATTCAACAAGTTTGACGTGGGATTGGGGAATAATTACGTCGAATACTTGAAGCACGGGAAGCTCCCCTCGGACCCAAAAGAATCGAGAGCCTTACGAGCCAAAGCGGCTCGGTTCTCACTTCATGAAAATGGAACATTATATAGAAGAACCTTCAACGGACCACTGGTAGTATGCTTGGGATCGAGGGACATCGATTATATATTACGAGAAATCCACGAAGGCACCTGTGGGAACAACTCTAGTGCCGACTCTTTGATTCATAAGGTTATTAGAGCAGAGTATTACTAGGATAGCATGGAAAAAGATACTAAGGAGTTCGTTTGAAGGTGTGATAAATGTCAAAGGTTCGCATCGATGATCCATCATCCCGGTGAACAACTCCATTCGGTCTTATCCCGTGGCCATTCATGAAATGGGAGATGGACATCGTCGGCCCCCTACTAACGGCGCCAAGTAAAGCTAAATTTATTTTGTTTATGACTGACTACTTTTCAAAATGCGCAGAAGCGCAATCCTTCAAGAAAATAATAGAAAAAGAAGTCATTGACTTCATATGGGACCACATCGCATGTCGGTTCCGGATACCCGCTGAGATAGTATACGACAATGGGAAGCAGTTCATCGGCAGCAAAGTGACAAAATTCCTCGAAGACCATAAAATCAAAAGGATATTATTGACGCCCTATCACCCAAGAGAAAATGGCCAAGCCGAGTTCACTTACAAACTATCCTTTGAAACCTGAAGAAGAGATTGAATGATGCTAAAGGGAAATGGAGAAAAGTATTTCCCGAGGTGCTATGGGCATATCGAACAACATTGAAGTCGAGCACGGGGGAAACCACGTTTTCTTTGGTGTATGGGTCCGAAGCATTGATTCCGGTCAAAGTCGGGGAACTCAGCATCAGGTTTCGGCATACTACCGAGGCTTCGAACCACGAGGCCATGAAAACTAGCCTCGAATTACTAGATCAAAAACGTGAAGATGTAATTGTTCGAATGGCCGCACAAAAGCAAAGGATCGAGAGGTATTACAACAGAAGGGCAAACCTTCTCCATTTCGGAGTCGGGGACATGGTCCTAAGGAAAGTCACCCTCAATACTCGATACCCAAATGAAGGAAAACTAGGCCCCAATTGGGAACGATCATACCGAGTCCTCGGAATCATAGGAAGAGGATCCTATAAACTTAGCACAATGGAAGGCGAGGAACTACCAAACAATTGGAACATATCGCTACTGAAACGATACTATTGTTGAGGTATGACCTTCTCCCTTTTCAGTTTTTCATTTATGTTTAAGATTAACCCATTGCAGATGTTCGATTGAATACATCGAAGCACCCCTCAACTTGAAGACCTTGGGTTTTAAAGCATGTGTTGCACTCTTTTTCCCTTAGATCGGGTTTTATCCAAAATGGGTTTTACTGGTAAGGTTTTTAACAAGGCAACACTTATATGCTCCCTAAGGGAAATTCAACAAATATTCATGGCTTTTTTTCAATTTACCTCTAATACTGGGGAGCATCACCCTCGAAAGTTGCATTTTCGGAGAAAACAATTCATGACAAGAGGGCCTCGATAGGAAAATGATGTATTGGGCCAAACGGCCAAATGAACCGTGTCCATGTAGAGCAGTCGAGCCCCCAACGGCAAAACATGTACGCATGTATCAATTATTCAAAGAAGCACTTTGTGTCTCAAAAGAAGTCTACTATTGTACGAAACTTCATGCTTATAATTCTACAAGAAACGGCCCGAGGGTCAGAATGCAAACTTACCCCGATTACTCGGGGATTATCATGGACAATTGACACATCGAGTCATCAAGTACTCGAATTTATAAGACCTCAAAGAGGCATACTTGAACTTATAAAACCTCAAAGAGGCATAATCGAACTCATAAGACCTCAAAGAGGCATAATCGAACTCATAAGACCTCAAAGAGGCATACTCGAACTCATAACACCTCAAAGAGGCATGCTCGAACTCATAAGACCTTAAAGAGGCATCCCCTCGATATAAAGGCCAAGGCCATCATACTCGGGGAAGAAAAGGCTATGACCATACTAAAGACTACGGACATATAAAAAGGCTACGGTCGAGATAATGCGGCTCAGGGACGTCGGACTTCCTCCATAAAACTAAAGGCCTTCAAACACTTCGAAAAACCGGTTAATCAGGCTACCCTCGGAAAAAGAAAATGATAAAAGGCTTCGATAAAACCAGCCCTCATGTACACGGCTAAAATCGGAGAGCCCAATTTTACGACCACTTCGGTGAAGACAAAGGTTTTAAGGCCCGAGATCGGAATCGAGGGGCACGTCGAGGGTCCTCAACCCCAAGGTAATAGAAATTGAGGGTCGACATGAAAAGGCGAAAACTCCCAAAAGGCACAAAATAGTATAACCCCGTACCATGGCATTAAATGGTTGTACCAGCCATCTCTCTTCGCATTAATTACACATGTACTATGTTGGGATCCCTCCATATATAAAGGGTACCCTTGTCACTTTGTAAAGACACATGATATTTAATACAAAAACAAGAACATCCTCCGCTCTCTAATAAAAAACATTCTCCTGAATTGTCTCATTAAATTATTGCTTCTCATTTATTGTGTTCTTGAGTTATTATTCATTTATTTCCTATTATTGATCATAAAGAGGCCAACCTTAAGGCCTTAAATACTGTTATACTATCATTGATATCCCTTAGCAAAGCTCCTCGAGCTCGACCTCGAGGCCTGCCCGACCATCCTCGAAGCTGACCTCTTCGATACCTGGTTTGCGTAATCTAGTCCTTTTCTCACTTATTTCATTTTTATTCTCTCGTACTTAGCATCTACTTCCTAAAAACCGGTATTAATATAGATCGCATATTTTTAGAACCACATAATCAAGTATAATTGTAATTACCATTTTCAAGGTAAACAGTTTGGTGCCCACCGTGGGGCTAAAAATAATAGTGATTGTTTTAGTGCTGGTTTTCTAAAATGCAAGTTATTCTTCACACCTTTTCTTGCCCAAGAATCTTCAATTTCAGGTCAGAAAATGTCTAATTCAGTAAACGCACACGAAAGCAGTGGTCCTGAGGACCACAGAGAGAATGATGTAGCTGTTTCAGGTGCCGGTGTGCCACCGTAAAACCTTGAAGGGGAACTAGTGCAAATTCTTGTCGATGAAGGATCGCGCAATGCCCAACATGTTGATGTGAGATCTCATACAGATGGGAGCGTTCGTGAAAGAGACCAGCTTGAAGCACATGGAACCCATGCTCAAAGGGAGAGGGAAGTTAACCTTCATTTTATTTTGGAAATATTCCAGGCACAACAAGTGGCTATCGCTCGGCTACAAATCCATCAGAGAACCCCAAGCACAGCACCACCAGAAACGGCTCCCCGAGCCGAACAGGCACCAGAAAGATCGAGTGATAATGGGTCAGCAGCCGACCCTACCACTATGAAAATTCTCGAAGACCTCGCAAAAAGGATTGAATCAGGCAAGAAGAAGATAGAGGCTAACGATAAAAAAGTTGAGATCTACAACTCGAGGGTTAATCAGATCCCAGGCGCACCCCCGATCTTAAAGGTTGTGGATGATCACGCCTCACCCACACTACTATATAAATATGAATGAAAGGATCGTGTAGCTTTTACCCGAATGGTCGGGATCGAATCCACAGGGAGTCTATAATGGGAGTGAGTGTATAAGTGATCTAAAAGGGTCGAGCATTTCTAATTGCACTTCTAAACAGTTTTTGGTGTTGAACTATGCTAAGTGTATTTTATTTTTTGTAAGCTAATTAATGACTAATTTTGTTTTTGTTGTTGTTTTATGATATTAATAAAGGCACTAGGGTCGTGACCTTTGCCTAGATGGATACACAACGGGGTTCAATTCTAAAGCCGGAGAATTGGCTAGGTATACAACTATAACCAATGCACAAAGGTTCTCACTCTATACCTCTCGGTAGTTTCAGTGATTTTACCCTAATTGCCCATCTCGAGGTCAATTGGGTGCCAATTAATCAAGCAATTCAGGATTAGGTAGGGTGTTACTCTCTCGAGGTTTAACCCGTNTCAAGTCATGAAAAGGTTGATTAGTGTCTGCAACTACTAATTATAGCAATAAAAACCTTGAACTAGAGTAAATAGCCAACACCCATTAATTTCCCAACCTTAATTTCAAAACCCATTACATACCCACACTAGAGTTGAGCCATAACCCTAGCTAATGGGTCTAGCTACTCATAATCAAAGATGAGAACAATGATAGAGAAGAATAATAACCCATTTAATTGATTCCTAACAATGAAATTGAAGTTTCAATGTTAAAAATGCAAGAACAAAGCTAGAAAGATGAAAACCCTAAAATATTCACGTGCTCTCTACTTCAGAAATTACAAGATATGTAANTTCTGCTTCAGAAATTACAAGATGCTTAAAAAAATAACAAAATAGTCTATTTATAGTCTGCCAAAATTTTGGAAAAAAATGCCCCTGCGGGACCACTGCGGACTGCAAAACCACGAACGCAGTCCACGAAAATAATGAGGTTGTTGAGCTGCTGGTCTTCTGTTAAGGTTCGACCGCGGACCGCGAAATAAGGACAGCAGACCGCGGTGAAAACTTGCATTGTCTTCAATCCTTACTGGAATGCCACCGCGGACCGTGAACTGAGGACCGCGGCCGCGATGGAAACTCTTATTATTTCCCAATCTCATTGGAATGCCACCGCGGACCGCGAAATGAGGACCGCGGCCGCGGTGGAAACTTGCCTTGTGTTCAACCTCACTAGAATGCCACCGCGGTGGATGATTGCCTTACTTTTGACCTCACTGGAATGCCACCGCGGTCCGCGAAACAAGGACCGCAGCCGCAGTGGGTGCTTGCCTTACTTTCGACCTCACTGGAATTCTACCGCGGACCGCGAAATGAGGACCGCGGCCGCGGTGGCCTTTTTTCTTGATCATCTTTGTTGTGTTGGATCCATGTGTCGGATTCACTCCTGTTTTGAGCATATTTTAGATTGAGTGTCTTCATTTCTGTTTCAGTCCTGCAACAAGAACAACGTATAAGCTTTCGGGGCCACTTTGTGTACCGTTATATCCAAAATTCATATATAAGGGAATGGACAACGAGGCAAAAATCCAAGTTATCAAATCCCCCAAACTTAAGCTCTTGCTTGTCCTCAAGCAAACAAAATAAGCCCCACCCTTATGATAGATTTCATGAAAATTTGGATGTACTAATGGTGACCTCAACTAGCATCAATTGGGACTAACCATAGCCCCTAATGCGAATGAATCATTGACAATGATTGAACATTTCAAAACCATAGTTTCAAGTGTGATACAAGATCTTCAAGGGTTGTTCCAACTCATCAGTGAACCTCTAACTACTACCTCGGTCAGTGTGGATCCCAGACTCTTATTCCGTGACTTTCCCTAAGCATCTCACCTTAAGAATAATGACGCTCAGAACGAGGAATATGGGGAATCGCTGATCTCTCATCAAGGAAAATGTCCCAAGTTCGGCTCAAAGTACCATAGGCTTGCCCTTTGTGTAAATCATCACTAATGCAGGTTTTACTCAACATGAGATCATATAGGGCTTTTGTGGAATCATGATGAAGTCTTTTGGTTAAGGGTAGGAACTATTTGGTCAGAGTGAATCTTATCTTTCCTGAAGCACTTTGTTTTTAAGCGTTTTCATATTTTTTTACTCTTTGAGTCCTTATATCTTTTGTAGGGTTGGAGAGACATTTTCTCATCAATTCCATCTTCTTCTTATGCTTTCCAAACTTTTGGCATCGCTTTTTCATCAATTCCCTTTTTATTTTCATTATTTTTCATTGCCTTTTCTCTCTTCTTTCTTTTGTGCCTTCTTTTTCACTTCATCACATCTCTCGTCTCTCCCCCAAACTTATGCTTTTTTCCTAGCGCCAAGGAAAGATGGGGTGCCAAGAGAGGGTAAAAGAATGGTTGAAGGATGAAAGAAAAGATTTAAGGCTCAAACGGGTTGACTAGGGAATATGTCTTTTGGAAGGTCATAGAAGTGTTCAATTCTTTTTTCAAGCCAAGGAAAGCCTATAGTCACTTCTCAAGTCAAATTACACCTAGAATTTCGCCTAGACAACACTCAGGGCAAGTTCTAGACTAGTGGCACGAAACTTGGACTTGCAATTGCGAATTTCTCACCACTCATAGCTAAAGGATTAAAACAGAAATCGAGTTGAGGGCTCACAACGACCTTAGTCGTGTTTTGAGTAACAAAAAATGGTCCCGAAGAACCACCCGATGATTATCGGCCAACACAAGAGTCTCAAGATCGTCATTGTCACCATTCTACACACAACGATTTATCTTTGACCATGGGATCAAAGGCAACTGTGTTAGGCCCAGGTGAAGCTTTTCTTGAGGCACCGTTATTGAAAACCAAAACAAAAAGAAAAGGAAACACAGACTCAAACCCTTAAGAAGGTTGTCACACCGTCCGTCCTTGGGAAGAGCCACCCGGTTCACACAAATTCCACCTTTGGAAAGAACCGTGGTGTTAATAAAACCAAAGGCTTATTGCTCGCACAAAAACTAAACAAGAAACTATGAAAGAAAAATAAGAAGCTATAAAATAGAAAAGAAATGCGTAAAGTAAAGTAAAGTGTATGGGATAGAATGAATATGTACATTAGGGTAATTAGATGAATATACATAGGGGATGAATATTTACAATGGATAATTAACTTATACATACCAAAATGGAAAATAACATAAAGAAAAAGAAGAAAAATATTGTTTGCATTATACAACCCAATGTAGCCAAAATCAAATGCCTATAGGACAACTCCCCCAACTAAGAGATAGCATTGTCCTCAATGCTATATAACAAAAATAGTGCACAAAATATGGGAGAGAGAGAGAGAGAGAGTAAAGAAAACTCCCTATTGGCCCTCGGCCTGCTGTGGTCCCTGCTGCTGAGTCTGTGCGGGGATAGGATCTGCCTAAGACTGGGAATGTGAAGGATCAGGATCTGCTACTGGTTGTGTCTGTGAAGGAGCTGGATCTGCAACTGGCTGTGATGGAGCTCCGGTGGGCTGGGCCTCCTGGCTCTGTGCTAGAGTCTGCTCTATGGGAGGGTCTGCTAGGACAAGTCCGATGTCCTAAGCACGGGGCATAACCTTCCTCTTCTTCAATGGCCTCACCGGATCCTCCTCCCGCACTGACTGAGGCTCTGTCTGTTGTTGTGGTTGTGGCTTTGTAGGGTCTGCTAGTATCATCTCCAACGGAATCTGATAACTTGTTAGCTTGTCCACCTCCTTTCTCAACTTAGCCACCTCCTCCTTTGACGCCCGAGTCTTCCTCAACTTCTTTGTTTCTCTGGCCAGCTTTGTCAATGCACTCTCATGTGCACCCACCGCGTCCAGGATTTTCTTCTAGTTTACCAAAATTTATTTCAGAGTGTCCTCAATGGACTGCAGGACTTGTGGTGGGGGAGGAGTAGCTGGGGCTGCCACAGCTGTAGAAATTGCAGCCAACTTTGTAGTAGTTGACTGCATCCAATTGTTGAGGCTTGTCAGTGTAAGGTTCAGTCGGTGAGCAGTCATGGGATAGGCTCTGGTGGAGGGAATGTCAGTGGTGGTGGAAGTATACGGGCCTGGAACCTCCTCTAAAATGGCAGGCTGGGGAAGGGAAGGTTCTACCACCACCACTGGCTCTTTAGACTGGCTAGTGGAGGCAACAGACTTACCCTTTGACTTCTTTTTAGGTTTGTCATCATCCTTCAAATCATACCAAGAAAAGGGCGCTTTGGACTTGACTTTGGTGTCAAAGCGCTTCTTGGGGACCTCTTGGTCTTCACAGTACATTGTCAGATACTGAGGAAAAGGATAAGAAGTATCACATGTGCTGACAACCTGGAAATGACCTCAGACATCACATTCCCCACATTGATGGGGTACCCATCCATGATAGATGCCACCAGCACAGCCCGACTGAGGGGGAGGTTCTGGTCATGATGGGTCGGGTCTAGCCTGCTGCATACAAAAGTTTCTCACCCTTTTGATTCGAAGTTAAGGGTCTTCTTGGTGATAGTCTTCCCAGTAGTTAGCCACTTCGGAGTCTTCCCGATCTTAGCCAAGTGAAAAGCCAACCAATTTCTAACAGCATCCATTTCTGCCAGTTTCTCCTGGTACAAGGAATCATCCAAATCATCCATCTCCAAATAGTCATTGAGTGAAACTCCATCAAAAGGCACTGTGATATTGCAGACTTGGGATGCCTTTGAGTCCTTTTCAAGAAATAGCAAATTTGTGTAGAACTCTTTCACTATGTGCTCATTTGCATCCGGGAGATGCTCAGTGAAGTAAGACCACCCTTTTCTGTCTCGGAACTGCTGCTTCATGTTGGGGTTGTAGGTAGACAAATCTTTAAGTGAAAAGGCGCACTCCGGAATAAGTGACCGCGCAGTCCACAATTCCCTGAATCTGTGAAAGGCCTTTATCACTGACAAAATGATCTTTCCACGCATCGTATTTCGAGTGCGCTCGACCCCTTCAACCACCTGTCCATCCCCCTTGCTATCACTTGAATTCTCCCCATATAAGGAAGTTGTAGGGGAAGTAGAATATGAGTGTGTGTTGGAGGCGGATTTAGCTTGGGAAGCTGCCTGTCTTGGTGCCGGGAGAGATGATACAGGGTCCATTGGGGATGACTGTGATGAGGCCTCCTCTGACGGAGCATACTCACTCCCCGATGGTGAAGAAGGGGAGTCTGTAACCCAACTAGGCCGTCGGGATGATTGAGGAGGAATTGAAACTTTGGACGGTTTCCCTGGTGCCCTCAGGCCTCTCCCCCTTTGAGATTCTCCTCTACCAGTTTGTTTACGACCACCTCCTCAAGATAGCACCATTGCCTGCAAAGTACACATAGGTGAACATGGTTAGTTCCCGAGCATTGTTGTGCAGACACTTCAGTAACAATGAAGACTAAATGCACTGTTTTTAGGCCACAGTGGACCGCGGTGGGGACCCTCTGATGAGGACTCTCTGGACCTTCATATCACGGGTCGCGAAAAATCGACTGCAACCGCGAAGTAAGATCCAGTGTAGTATCAGTTTTGGAAAACAGGGACTGCGGACCACGAAAATTTGACCGGGGTCCACAAAAAAGCGATTTGGGTTTTGCAGACAAAAGCACCGCGGTCCGCGAAAAGGGGACTGCGGACCACGAAATGGGATTTTACCTAGGGTTTCCAGATTTTGCATTTTCTACGCTAAAGTGTTCATTTAGATCGGCCCTACACACAATTAATCAGTGTAATTGCATTCCAAGGGACTATCATGAACCTATTTGGACTAACCCTAACATTTTACAAGCCTAAAAAGAGAAAAATTATGAAAAAGAAGATGAAAATAAAGAAAATATAGAAATTAAGAAGTTTATTAAGCACAGATAAACTTACAAGATGCTTGGATGATAATTTGGATGACAGCAATGAATTTCAGAGAATGCAGGAATAAGACACAGTCGAAAGGAAATTTGAATAGCTACAGTGCGTAAAGTAAGAAACTAAACCCTAGTGGCCTATTTATAGAGAAGAGCTGGGGACCACCCCTCTTACCTACCACGGACCGCGAAAAATTGACCGCAGTCCGCGTTCAGTCAGTTGTTTATGGCTCAGGAAAAAGCTCATCGTGGTCCGCAAAAAATCAACTGCGGTCGCTGTGCGTTAGGCTCAGAATGGCATTCTTCATTTAAATGGGCTTCGCAGACCGTGAAAAGGTGACCGTGGCTGCGAAGCAGATTCCAGTGAACTATCATTGCAGCCTTTGGACTTTGCGGACCGCGAAAAGGAGACCGCGGCCATGAAGGTAATTCCAATAAGGTTCTGTTTCTACACTTAGCCAAATTTCCTGTGTCAAAATCATCCTACACATCCAAAAACTAGTTAGTGTAACAGTGAAGCCTATTCTACCAAGAAAAACAAATAAATGAAAGTAAAGACACATGGGTTGCCTCCCAAGAAGCGCCTGATTTAACATCGCGGCACGACGCCTGTTACCAGGATCATTTGAGATGAAGAAGTGCCACCACGTGGCTGTCATCGACTTTGCCAAGATAGTGCTTTACCCGGTGACCATTTACTCTGAAGACTTCACCACTTTTGTTCTTAAGGTCAAGAGCCCCAAATGGAGTAACAAATACCACTTCAAAAGGCCCACTCCACTTTGACTTGAGTTTTTCGGGAAATAGCCTCAACCGAGAATTGAACAATAAGACAAGTCACCAACCTTGAACTTTTTACCTCGAGCATATTTGTCATGTAGGTACTTCATTTTTTCCTTATACAAGGACGAACTGGAGTACGCATGGAATCTAAACTCATCCAACTCATTCAATTGCTCCACCCGAAGATTTGCAGCTACATTTCATTCCAAGTTCAACTTTTTCAAGGCCCACATAGCCTTGTGCTCCAATTCCACTGGAAGGTGGCATGCTTTTCCAAAGACCAAACGATATGGGGAAATCCTAATTGGTGTCTTGTAGGCAGTCCAGTAAGCCCAAAGAGCATCATCTAATTTCTTAGCCCAGTCAGTCCTATTGGCATTGACCGTTTTGGATAATATGCTCTTTATCACTCTGTTAGACACTTCAACTTGGTCACTATCCTGAGGGTGGTACGGGGTAGTGACTTTATGATTGACCCCATACTTCGAAAGCAAGGAGTCGAAAGCTTTGTTGCAAAAATGTGACCCCCCATCACTGATGATGGCTTGTGGAGTGCCAAACCTAGTAAAGATATTCTTCTTGATAAAGGCTATCACACTCCGCGCTTCATTGTTTGGTAAGGCCATGGCCTCCACCCACTTTGACACATAATCAACCGCAACCAAGATGTATGTGTTCCCACATGAACTCAGAAATGGCCTCATGAAGTCGATGCCCCAAACATCAAAGATATCTACCTCAAGAATCGAATTTAAAGGAATCTCATCCTTTTTATAAATTCCCCCGGCTCTATGGAATTCATCACACCTCTTCACTAGGTCACTAGCATCCTTATACAAAGTGGGCCAGAACCCACAACTAAGCACTTTAGAAGCAGTTCTCACCCCTCTGTGATGACCACCATACGGTGAGGAGTGGAAAGACTCAAGGATAGCTAGTTGCTCTTCTTCCGGTACACATCGCCGGATCACCCCATCAGTGCAAATATTGAATAAATAAGGCTCGTCCCAATAGAAATCCAAGCTATCCCTTCGTAGCTTCTTCCTTTGGTTAGAAGAGACCTCACAAGGGACAACCCTGGTGACAAGGAAATTAGCAGTATCCGCGAACCATGGCATTTCTAGCATTGACATTGAAAGGAGTTGTTCATCCGAAAAACTATTGTTGATCTCAAGTCTGTCACAGGGATGTCCTTTCTCCTCCAACCGGGACAAATGTTAGACTACTTGATTCTCACTCCCTCTTCGATCTACGATCTCTAAATCAAACTCTTGTAATAACAAAATCCATCTCATAAGTCTTGCCTTGGAATCCTTCTTGGTCATGAGGTACTAGAGTGATGCATGGTCAGTGTGAACTATGACCTTGGCACCCATCAAATAAGGCAAACTTTTTCCATGGCAAAGACTATAGCTAGAAGCTCCTTCTTCGTGACTGTGTAGTTCATTTGAGCAGAATTCATTGTCTTGCCGGCATAATAGATTGGATGAAACACTTCGTTCACCCTTTGCCCAAGCACAGCACCCACAGCAACATCGCTTGCATCACACATAAGCTCAAATGTGGCACTTCAATATGGCACCGTGATAATGGGAGTGGTAGTGAGCTTGTGTTTTAAGAGTTCAAAAGCTTGCATACAATGCTCATCAAAACTGAGGTTAGCCTTCTCTAACAGCTTGCATAATGGATTCACCACCTTAGAGAAATATTTGATAAACCACCAGTAAAAACCGGCATGGCCAAGAAAGATACGGACTCCTCTCACTGAAATAGGTGGTGGTAATTTTGAAATAACCTCGATCTTTGCCTTATCAACCTCAATGTCATTCTTTGAAATCTGATGGCCCAAAACGATTCCTTCTTCCACCATAAAGTAGCATTTTCCCGATTCAAGACCAAATTCGTTTCTTCACACCGAGAAAGGACTCTATCAAGATGTCTCAAGCATTCATCGAAATAATCCCTGACGACACTAAAGTCGTCCATAAATACTTCTAGAAAGTCCTCCACCATGTCAGTGAAGATTGCCATCATACATCTTTGGAAAGTGGTTGGGGCATTACAGAGTCCGAATGGCATGCGAACAAAGGCAAAAGTGCCATATGGGCAAGTAAAGGTAGTATTCTCTTGATCCTCCGGGGCTATCAAAATTTGATTATATCCAGAATACCCATCAAGGAAACAATAAAAGGCCCGACCTGCGAGCCTATCCAACATTTGATCTAGGAATGGTAAAGGAAAATGGTCTTTGCGGGTTAACATGTTGAGCTTTCGGTAGTCCATGCACACCCGCCATCCAGTGACCATCCTTGTAGGAATGAGCTCATTTTTATCATTTTTTATCACTGTCATTCCACCCTTTTTCGGAACGCATTGGACCGGAGAAGTCCAAGAGCTATCTAAAATTTGATAGACAACACCCGCATCAAGCCATTTTATAATCTCCTTTTTCACCACCTCTTGCATAGCTTCATTGAGTCTTCTTTGATGTTAAAAGGAGGGTTTGGCTCCATCCTCCAATATGATCTTATGCATGCAAAAGGCGGGGCTAATACCCCGAATATCCGCCAAGGTCCAACCGATTGCTTTCTTCCTCCTCCTTAACACTTTTAAAGTTGAGTCAACCTGCATTTAGGTTAGGCAAGAGGAAAGAATAACTGGTAAAGTACAAGAGGGGCCAAGGTATTCATACCTGATGTGGGAAGAAAGTGGCTTCAACTCCGGATTCGGAGGTTCTTCAATGGATGGCTTTGTTGGTGGTGTCTTCATGTTCTCCAAGTCCAAGGACAATTTTCTGGGAGCATAAGAATAAGACCCCATGCCATGAAGGGCATGGGTGCTCTCAAGCAAACCATCCACCACTGGGTCCTCGTGGTTCAACAAGGTCTACTCCACAGGATCATCAACATGGATCATAGCACTAGCATTGTCAATAATAACCTCGGACACGAGGTCTATAAAAGAGCAAACTTCAGTGTTGTTGGGCTGCTTCATAGATTTACATACATGGAAGACCACTTTCTCATCACCAACTCTGAATGTAAGTTCCCCAGCTTCAACATCAACCAAAGCCTTCCCGGTGGCAAGGAAAGGTCCCCAAGATAATAGGGACCTCAAAATCAACATCACGATCGAGGATAACAAATCTGCCGGCAATATGAATTTGTCCACTCTCACTAAGACATCATCAATAATACCTAGGGGCCTCTTCATTGATCTATCCGCCATTTGCAAGCACATAGAGGTCGTCCTAGGTTGTCCGATCCCCAAAGTCTTGAACACAGAATATGGCATCAAATTTATGCTTGCCCCAAGATCACATAGGGCTTTTGCAAAGTCTGCACTCCCAATTGTGCAAGGAACAGTGAAGGCACCCCGATCTTCAAGTTTTGGTACCATGGAGTGAACAATAGCAATCACTTGGTGAGTCATCTTACTGGTATCACACTCCATGGACCGCTTTTTAGTCACCAAGTCCTTCATGAACTTGGCGTATCCTGGAATTTTCTCCAAGACCTCAACCAATGGAACATTTATGGTAAGACTCTTCATCATATCAAAGAACTTTTTAAACTGGGTCTCTTGCTTCTGTTTTGCCAATCTCTGAGGATAGGGAGGAGGTGGCCTAGGCAATGGTGCCTTTGGGGCCACCGGTTCCGGCATGTCAATTATGTGCTCCCTAGACGGGTTCACATTTCTGCCCAAATCTTCCCCATTGTCATGAATATCAATTCTTACTTCTCCTTCAATTGGCTCATCCATTGCTTGTTCCACATCAATTGGTAACTCATCTTGGGGTACAACTTCATCATCAACAACAACCTTCTTTGTCCCTGAAGTACTTGCTTCACCACCTTTTCCACTCCGAGTAGTCACCGCCATGGCATGACCGGTGGTGTTGTTGTTCCCACCCTTGGGGTTCTCTACCGTATCACTCAGTAGTTCATCCTTCGGGCGTGTGTTTAAGGCATGTGAAATCTAGCCCATTTGTACTTCAAGATTTCGGATAGAAGTAGTGTGAGAGGATATCTGGGCATCAAATTCTGCATTTCTCTCCATCATATGTTTGAACATGTTTTCTATCCAACCCATTTCCGAGCTTGAAGAACTTTTTCCATGAGAATGATATGGAGGGGGGTTTCTTGGTTGTTGATACATCGGGGGCCTTTGAAAACCCGACCCCCGACTACCTTCGCCTCCCCAATTATTGTTGTTATTTCTTCCATTGCAATTCCCTTGATTGATGTTCCCCCATTGTCAGTCATTATTGTTGTTCCATTGACGATCATTGGTATTGCTCCAATTACTAGCATTGTTATTGTTCCAATTTCGTGGACTTTGGTTCCCCCAGTTTTGAGTATTACCTGCCCTTGGTAGTTTTTTTCATACATAACATCCTCATCTTGGTCATCATAATTTTCATCTTGTTCATGACCACTCAGCCTTGATCACCTTGATCACCATGATTTTTCCTATCATTCCCCCGGGGTCTCCTTGGGTTTCCTTGCATATGCACTCCTTCCATAGAATTTACTTGCTTTGGCCCTTTCAATTGTTGGAGTTGGGCTTTAGTAAGTTGGTTCATGGTTGTTGTGAGCTCGGCAATTGCTTGCCCTTTCTCTTGGAGTTCCTTGTGGAGACTATTCACATCGGTTTCCCCTTGAGGCACATTTGCTCTACTTTGCCAAGCCGAAGATGTGTCGGCCATTTCATCAAGAATCTTTACATGCCTTCGGGTATGTCAAGTTCATAAAATTACCACCGGCCAATTGGTTGACCACACATTGATTTACCGTGTTGATTCCCGGGTAGAATGTTTGTTGTATCATAGCCTCGGTCATGTCATTCTTCGGACACTTCTTGACCATGGTTCTATAGCGCTCCCATATTTCATGTAGTGGCTCGTTTTTCTATTGTTTGAATTCCAAAATCTCATCTCAAAGGGCCGCCATTTGTCTTGGGGAAAAGAACTTTGCAATAAATTTATTCGCGAACTCGTCCCAAGTGGATATAGAATGGTTTGGGAGACACTCAAGCCAATCCAATGCCTTTCCCCTAAGAGAGAACGGGAACAACCGTAACCGTAATGCATCCTCAGACACATTAGTTTGCTTACTCCCCCAACATGTATCAACAAAGCCTTTGAGATGCTTGATCACGCTCAACTATGTCTTGTAGCAGACTAAGCGGGCGTTGCAAATATAATCCTGGGGTATTATGCCCAGAGTAGATCCCCAGGGAATTGACGTATCAATCACGCTGTTAAAATACTACTCAGCTGTCACCTGAAGTTATTTAAACTACGCTAATGTATGAAGAATTGTAATAAAAATCTAAGGTTATGGTTTCCCCCGCTGGTGAACTTACTTCTCGGATACTTCGTATAGCTTGATTAATCGTCTCTATCAATCATGAACACTCTATCTACCATAAATCTCTCTCAAGTAATTATGATAATTTACTAGACGCACTCTCTCAAGTTACGCTAGCTAGATTGCATTACAGTTCACTTAGATTGCACCCGAAGTATCGTTATCTCTAATCCAACCTCTAAACCCTCGGTTATGACTTTCGTCTATACTCTGGGAGTGGTGTTGTTCAAACAATTACCTAAATATGCACTCTCTCTCAAGTAGATACATAATAAATAGGCACAGCTAATTGAGGGCCCTTCAATCAACTACAACAAGAACGTAGTTGAACAAATAGAGTTTAATCAACCAATCAAAGCTATATTAATATCACAATAAGTTTATTCCCCAACGGGTTCCACACGAAATTAGCTAAACAAATTCATAAGAATAAAATCTAAAACAACTAGCATAATTAAACTACAAAGTAAGGAAGAAAATATGTACAAAGTTGATGTTTTGCCTTTGATCTACTCTAATCTCGAATCTCTGTGAATCTCCCCGTGAATCTCCACTTCACCTATACATGAAATAAACTCCATTAAGCACATAACAAGTGTATTTTTATCATTAATGCGCATAAAATGTAAGGTATATCACATGTTAAACTATGCAATTTA
>ML438847.1:0-33125 GCA_005239525.1 Nicotiana knightiana
TATTTATTTTTCTTATGTTTTACTTCCTATTTTCTGAGAAAAGTTCATATCAGTTGCGTGAGTCGAATAGTCCCTTCCTGAGTCATTTCTTATCTATCATGTCCGAGTTATGGCCTATCGGCGCGATGTGGTATCATGTGAGGCTGTTGGTCATGTTTGGGGTGATTTTTTGTCTGAGCAGTTCACACTGGGTGAGACGAGATTATCGGATCAGGGGATCAGTGCGATAAGGTTATGTGAAGTGTATATTAAAGGGAAAATACCACTATTCAGGTTCGTAACGATGTGATGATTCTAGTCAAGATGAGATATTAATGATTTGTTAACTTTGCAATTGGGTATGAATTTCTGCACATTTCCTCCGTTGTAGTGGTATCGTCAGCTTTATAGCAGGGTGTATGCATATTTGTTATGAGGTGCATCAGCAACACCATATTCGTGAAATTTTGGCTATTAAGGTTCAGGGAGTGCCATTGTGGTTAGATGATGAATTATGCGGTGCATGGTGCTGATTCAGCAAAGGTATGCAGTCATGTTCTGGTATATCGTGTGGTAGTTGATACGGTGTTTATATATTGGAACTAGGCCTGGCAGAAAATTTCAAGTGTTGGAACTAGGTTCCGAGCTTATTATATGGATAAAAGAAGAATCTTCAGATTTGATTAAGCTAATGTACTCAACTGGGTTGTGGTAGCACGGGCAGGTGCTCGAGGTGTTAAAGAGTGATTTCAGATAACTCCAGAGCAGTTCTTATCACGTTCGAGGACGAAAGTCTGTTTAAGTGGGGGAGAATGAAACGACTCGATCGGTCATTTTGAGCTCTAGGCGTCGTTCAACGGTTGGAGGCCATGAGCAGCTCCATTTCAGGTATTATGACTTGTAGGTGTGGTCGGAATTGAATTTCAGAAAGTTTAGAGTCAATTTGGAAAGAAAATTCTCATTCCAGAAGCCTTAAGTTGGAAGAATCAACTAAGATTGGAATTTTGAGTAAACGACCTCTGAATCAGGATTTGAAGGTTCCAACAGGTTCATATGATGATTCCAGACTTGGGCGTGTGTCCGGATCGGGTTTCGGATAACCCGAGAGCGTTTCGACGTATAATGTGGAAGTCAACATTTTTGAAGGAATTTCCTAAGCTTGGCGTGATGCGCATTTCAGTGATGTTGATGTCCATTTGGGATTCCGAGTCTGGGAATAGCTTCGTATGGTGATTCTGGAGTTGGGAGCACGATCGGAAGTGAATTCGGATGTCCAGAGGTCATTTTTGAAGTCATTTGTTTAAAGATAGAAATTTGAGGGTTTTTGAGAAATCCGCCCGGAAGTGGAAGTTTTGATATCGGAGTCGGAATGCGATTCCGGAAGTTGGAGCAGGTCTGTAATGTCGAATATGACTTGTGTGCACAATTTGGGGTCAATCGAACGTGATTTGATAGGTTTCGGCATCGGATGTAGAAGTTGGAAATTTCTAAGTTCTTAAAGTTGGGATTTGGGTGCGATTCGTGGTTTCGATGTTGTTTGATGTGATTTGAGGCCTCGATCAAGTGCGCATTATGTTTTGGAACAAGTTAGTATAACTGGACGGGGTTCCGGGGGCCTGGGGTGGATTCCGGGTGGTTAACGGATCAAGTTGAGAGTTTGAAGAAGGCTGGAATTTGCTGTCATCTGGTGTGACCGCACCTGCGAAGATTTGTCTGCAGGTGCGGATATGGCACCGCAGGTGTGATGGTATTTCCGCACCTGAGAGGTCGCAGATGCGGGTTATGGGGCGCAGGTGCGAAGCTGGCTCGAGTTGAGGAAAGCCACAGTTGCGGAGGTTTGGTAGCACCTGCGGAATCGCAAGTGCGAAAAATGGCCTGGGCAGAATGTTTTAAAACCGAGAATTTGTGGCCATTTCTTCATTTCTTATTTGGCTTGGTCGATTTTGGAGGAGCTTCAAGAGAGGATTTCTTCATGCAATGTCAAGGTAAGTAATTTCTTCATGTTTTTGAAGTTAAATACAAGTATATGCATGGAATTAGACATGGAAATTGGTAGGAAATTGGGGAATCTTAAAGAAACCTAGAAAATGGAAATTTGGATTTTTAGCCACGAATTTGAGCATGGAATGTAGAGTAAATTGTATATCTGAACTAGTGGAGCTATGGGTAGATTATATCTTCGAGAAATTTTGGATTCCAGGCACGTGGGCCTGAGGGCATTTTGATCATTTCACCGAGCGGAGTTGGAAAAGTATATAATTTGGATTTGTGTCAAGTATTAGGATGAATTTTCATTGCTTTGCCCGTTATTTGATAGTTTTGGGGCGTTGTGCATCCATGGAAGTCGTCGAAGGGCTTGGAAGCCGGTTATGGGACTTCGGAGCGAAGTAAGTCTCCTTTCTAACTTTGTGAGGGGGAATTGTCCCCCTAGGTGAATTAATTAAGTATGTGTTATTATCTTCGGGGGTTACATACGCATGAGGTGACGGGAGTTTGTGCGTAGCTACTATTATGCCATGTCTGGGTAGCCTAGGACCCACTAGCATGCCTTATGTGTTGTACCCGTGATCCTGCCTGTATTACTTGACTGCTAATATAATTGAAATCGTAATTTGATATCTAAAGAAGACTAGAGTTCATTTTCTTAATCAGCTGGAAAGAGAATTTTTTTCCTCCGTGGTTAATCGTATACTTGATAAAGTGATATTATTGAACATTATTAGACTTGGCAAATAATTTTCGAAAAAGGATTTAAATAATATTTTATGGATTTTAAAAGAAAAATCCGTCATTTACTTGAGCATTTGTTTTCCCGACGTATTCGGGGTGGACTGTTTATTGTGCCTGACTGCATGTGACCGCTTCACAATTTACATTCCGCGAGCTGAGTGTTATTTCCCCCACTTTCATGGGAGCGGGCCGTATGCCACAGCGGATTGAAAGATGCACTTATGGTTCGGGCCGTTCGACCCTCGGCAGTGCATAGACATGATTATTTTATTGAAAGATACACTTATGGTTCGGGCCGTTCGTCCCTCGGAAGTGCTTAGACATGAGTATTTTATTGAGAGGTGCACTTTCGGTACGGTCCGTTCGATCCTCGGCAGTGCACAAAGATTATTATTACGACGGCTCAGGCCGGTTGTCCTTATCCCGTATGCGCATGCTAAATTGTTAAATGTTTTTTCATGGATTTTTAAAGTGATAAGATATTTGGTGAAAACAAAGAGGAAATTGTTTATTTAAAATATTTTGGGGAAAATGAGGAAGTGGTAACTGTTTGTTTACTTCCAGTATTTACTTGGATTTTCAGTGCCTTATATATATTGATGCTTTACTACCTTTACATGCCTACCGTGCTCATCATATGCTGTTAACTAATTTGCTGGACCTTAGTGAGTGTCTAATTCGACCTCTCGTCACTACCTCTCTGAGGTTAGGTGGGAGACTTACTGAGTACACGTTGTTTTTGTACTCATGCTATACTTGCTGTGCATTTTTATTGCGCAGGTACTTTCATAGCAATATGGAGGATTTGGAGACTTAGGCGAGCTGCATCATCAGGAGGCGAACCGCAACTGACAGAGTCTCTCTCGTATTGTATTTATTTTCACTTTAAATTTCCTAGTCCAATTTGTATTTTGGACAGGCTTTGTGATGATTGTATAAATTCTTTGAAATTGGTCATGTGCTTGTGACACCAGGTTCTGGGATGTGTTGGGATATAATTGCTAAAATGGAATATTCAAACTATTGTTTTACTCGATAAATTTTATTTAGTTAATATGTAATAACGTGTAAGGAAATGCTTTTCATAAATGTTAAAACAGGAACTTGTTTCAACTAATTATTGATTGGTTTGCCTGACAATGATTTTCGGCGCCATCACGACCTTATGGATTTGGGTCATGAAAGTAGTAGTAAAATGTTTCTCCAAAATCTTCTTTTCTTGAAGTCTAGAGCTCAAAATATTTAATAATGTGTAAAGTCACGAAATTGGCAATTTAAAAATTTGCTCCAGGTAAACCCTTCGCGATTGCGGTCCAAAGATTCGCGACCGTTAAGAATAAAAATGCCTCTTCCGAAATAAGCCCCAACGTTCAGGACCTACCCTACGCGAACACGGAGCTCTTCTGCTCTGCTTCAACCTCGAACGCGCCACACTACCCGCGAACGCGAAAACAACTCCAGCCAGCCTCATCCTCTATGCAAATGTGCAATCGTGCATGCGAACGTGTGGACTAAATCCTCCACCTTTAATGATCGCGTTATCATAATCGCGAACGCAAAGATAAAAACCCAACTGCCTTAAAATCTACTTCGCGATTGCAATGCATGGCTAAAAACTAGAAAACCAACCTTAAAGTGGCTAAAAAGATCCAAAACTACCCCAAAACTCACCCGATCCCCTCGGGACCCCGTCCGAACATGACAACAAGTCCATATACATAATACAAACTTATTCGTAGGCTCAAAAATACCAAAATTAACATCAAAACCAAGAATCATCGAACAAGAAAAATCTCATAAGTTCATAAACGTCCAACTTTGATCCAAGTGTCTAATGAACCCAAACTTTGCACACAAGTAAATGACAAAACGAACCTATTTCAATTCCCGGAATAACAATCCGACCCTTGATATCCTAAAAGTCAATTCCCGGTCAAACTTGTGAACTCTTTAATTCTTCAAATTGTCATCTTTCGACAAATAGAGCCGAAACCTTCTAGGAACATCCAAATTCAAATACGAGCATACACTCAATTCCAAAATCACCATACAAACCTATTAAAAACATCAAATTCCAATTCCGAGGTCATTTACTCATAAGTCAACCTTGATAAACTTTTCCAACTTACAGCTTTTGAATTGAGAATTATTCTTCCAAATCACTGACGCTCTCAAAAGTCAAAACCAACCATACACGCAAGTGATAATGCATAATATGAATCTACTCAAGACTTCAAACTTCCAAACAAAGTGCTAAAGCTCAAAATGACCGGTTGAGTCGCTACATTCTCCCACACTTAAATATATGTTTTCCCTGGAACGTGCCAAGAGTCATTCCAAAATTTCATAATCACTATATAGCTCATCATACCCATGACTGTGGGTGATCTCGCGTTGCCGCAAACCACACAGGTCCACTATACCATCCGAACTGAAATTCTTCCTTCAACCTTAGCATATGAATCCATAAGACCAAATTCTAACTTCCTGAGCTCCCTCAAGATTCGGTTTTTATAAATATACATTGTATCAGTATCAACAAGCCACACCAAAGTATAAGTATACTTCTAAGATGTAACCACATGATGTACCTCATAACTCACATGCCCACAACAATATCTTCCAACCACAATAGTTTCTCTTAACCAAACCCGATACCGGTATAATACCTTATTACGAATAAAACTTTTTTCCAAACCTCGCAACAATGCTAATGATGCTAGAAACCTGTAGAAACTCATCCATCGAATCAATAAGTCATGGAGTTCTCTCGCCCGACGATAACCATTGCTAAATTCTGAAATGATTAGTGACATTCTTCATCCAAGCATACCTTATACAAATTCGATAACACTAATCCCAGGTCCGAAAACTCGTCTCACCCAATACAAGTAGCTCGACCAACATGCCATATCAAATATCATCAAGGACCTCATATGACGCGATCCGTGCACCAAAAAATAATCGCTCAAATATGATCAGTAATGGAAAGATAACTAAAAAGAAAAATATCCCGCAAGTTTAACAGATACAAGCATAAGAGCATAATGTTATGAATCCATCCCATAAGGGAGAAACAAAACACACGAAACAAACCCGAGGAGTCACACCCAATCAAAATCTTGTTGCAACGTGCATTCCGATCCACATATTTGTATCGTGTAACCCAATCGACATATAATACCGTTCACAAGGGAATACCCATCGAGCCAAAATGTTCATACTTACTAAATACATTTGTGTCCACAACAAGAACGTATGGTACATAAACATAACCATTGGAAGATAGTGACGAGCTCAAACACAACAAATAATTTTTACTCGCTAGTCAAAGATAGTACAGTTTAATTATTGTCTCCACAGGGATTAGATTTAAACAATGTTCGAATAGTCTTCAGTTGATTACTATCTAGGAAAATTAACACATGATTTGATGATTATAAACTAAGATTAACTACTAAAAATTAATCAATTAACAATTGATCACAAAAGACATCGGATGAGAAATAATTATCATTGAGAGAAATAAGTGTAATTGACTAGACATGCAAGATAATTGACCCGGGATCCAATTCTTGAGTTAGTTCACTCTATAATATTATTGATTATAACGAATTCAATAGATAATTAGATTACATTTGAAGTTAATGTTACTCTTTTGATTAAACATTAATTTCAGTAATTACTTAAATCGAAGCACGAGAAACAATTGCAACTAATAAAGTGATGGTTATGATCTAAAGGGTAACTTCTCACGAATATTTTCCTATTTTCTAGTTCGATTAAAAATTCAAGAAGCTCTTTCGATTACCTATTTGAATCATGAATTTAAAATAGAGCCTAAGATGTAAAGAAATTCAATATCAAGTTCCTCTTCGATTAAGCAAAATAATAAATAACTTCACAAAACAAATTAAAACTCCATCAATTAATTCCAACAATTATCAGAATTGAATCCATAATCAAGTTATCAAAACACTGTATCTGTCAACACCCTAATGGAAATTACTCTATAGCAATGGAAAAAGTCATCTCTATAAGGTTTAAGAACATAAAAAACATTAATGCTAATAATTCGCTACAAACTCCCATATTGCACCGATCATTGGTTGAAATCTAGATGAATTCTTGTGTCTTTTTTCCTTAGTTGATTCTCCAATTTTGCGTAGGTCAAAAGTCCCTTCAAAAACATATTTTCGGTGTATTTATACCGTGTAGAAGTGGATTCGGACAAAACTGCCTTTCCAAGCCAAAAAAGAATTACTCTAACCAAAATGCACAAGCGCAGTGCCCCATGCAGCGCCTGTGAGGAAGTTCAGAGGTTATGTCAAACGCTCGTCAGGACAAATTTTACATTGCCACGCCGCACCTTGCGTGCCCCATGCGGTGTGGCCGTGTATTTTTTCTTAGAGTGAATTGTTTCGTCCACTTTTTGACATCCAGACTTGGTCCTTGACCCCTGAACTGATCCTAGTTTAATTCTTTGAGCTTTTACTCAGACTTCAAAGCTCCAATTTATTCGATTTAGCTCCAATTCATCTTTTTAACTCAAAATCAACTCCTGCAAGGCACAAAACACGAAATATGTGCAATTCACTATTATTTAAGCTCAAACACACGTAAAATATAGTAATTGGAGTGTAAAATACGGCAAAAATACGGGTTTCTAGCCTACCATCAAAACCCCATACTTGGACCATTGCTCGTCCTCGAGAAATCAAACAACACTTCACATAGGGACGGCCTTTTCATCAAACAACTTCTCTAACGCATCATGCCAAGAATTTTAAAGTCACCCTATCATAACATCCTAGCCTCAGGACTCAACTCAGAAACACCACACATTATTCACAACCTGCTCACTTGCTCTAACACAGAGGTCAACATCATTACCTTTCCTTCGCAAGTCATGTTCCGTCACACCAAAAATAAAGAGTAGTTCCACACACAATAAAATTCAAGAACTGATAGGAACTCAAGATAGAAAGAATTCGCTCACTCTTAGAATAAAATTCATGTGCCACAAAAGACGTACCATAGGCTTGCCCGTGGTGTAATACTCTTCTAGTCGAGCTCATTCAGTCAAAGATCAAGTATGACTTTATTTGGTTGTAATGTAGGCTGCGGGACGGGCATGATACATTTGGATACTAGTGACTACACCTCCATGAGCACTTTAATACATATCATTTCACCAATTCAAACGCCATATGTTGAACCAAACCCCAACATTCACATCATATTAGAACCAAGCTCCCAATTTCTTTAAGCACAAACAATATAAGATTTACCACTAGTAAGGAATAGTTTTCTTTATAATATATACGACACCAACTTTTTCTTTCTCTTTTTTTCTAAGTTCTGAATTTCTTTTCTCTTGTTTTTTTTCAATTCCCTACTAGTGGCTCTCACAATTTTTTCAAACAGTTCACCCTTCTCCTTTTCTGTAGTTGCACTCAAAAATCCAACCATACTTCCACTTAGCTTTTAACAAGCTCATAAATATTTGAGGTACTCATGAGAGGTAACAGGTTCAAATAGATAATAATTCAAATAAATGGGTCAGACTTGTAGTATGGTTTCCAAAGAAAGGCTTACTAGGATACACAATATTTAGGCGGGTCACAAACATATAATTGGCTCAACAAAGAAACGCATATATCACTTCTAGGCTGAAACAAGACTACCATTTCGCTTTGCAAACACACATGACAAGTTCTAGACATAAACTACACAGAATATCAATGAAAACCTCACTTACACAATGGCACATAACTCACTTAAGATCAGATCTATCCCGACTCTCTAGTCAAAGCAGTTAAGCATAGTCGAGATCAAATAAATTAAGGTGCTTATCCACGAGTCCAGAACTGAGCCTAGGCGTCACAACTAAGGCGCTCACCACTCTCGGGGCATACGCAGTCAAGAAAAATTGCTTCAAATTATTTATTCCGAAAAAAACTAACTACACCCGGTTCAAATAAAACTCCTTGAAAATGTACCACGACAAAAAAAAAATCAAGGGAGAATTATTACACTACCTAATAAAGAAAAATAAAAAAAATAAAAATAAAAGACATATTTTTGGATTTTCAAAATTGTTTTGATTTTTTTTTTGTCTTTTTCTTGTTCGACTTCAAATCCCTCAAGAAACCAGTCGACTAAATCCATCATCGGGAATAGTCGAAACTAAACAATTAATTTCTAACTATTACATGCCGATAGAATTTAGAGTTATAATTACACAACATATTATCTAAGAAAGCAAGAAACAAATAAAACAAAGTCAATTGACAAATAAAAAATAAATACAAGTACAAACGAATAGTACCCCACCTTCACACTTAAGAAATAGCATTGGCCCCAATGCAAAGTAGTAAAACAAGAGAGAAAATGTGACTCCTTGAGGCCCTTGGCCAAATAATTAGCACCCTTGAAGGCGCACAAGTACTCCTCATTATCAGAAGAGTTGGAGTTCACCTCGTCAGGTGGAAATTGTCCTCCCTTAGCCAGAACCAACCACTACTGAGTGACAACAGAGAGGGGGTGGTCCTGCTGCAGCTTCGCCAAGTCAGTATCCCAGATCAGCGCGAAGGCACAAATAAGAAAACAACAGTTGCAGTGTCTCCTCGACACGGAGTAGCCTCTGGTCCAAAGTAACAACAACAACATGAGGATCTATCATTGCCGTGATATCAAAGGCCTTGATAGGATATGGAACTGGAATGGTCCGATCATAATGAAACTCCTCCTCTACATGGTGCACCAGCAACAGTCGAGTAATCATACTCAGGTAGTATAGGCGGCGAGCCCCAAATGGTCGCACTCTCGCCATGTGCTCCGGCATGATTTTCAAAGTTCAAACCTTATCCTTGTCAAAAAGGCATAGATCAAACACACTTTCAGCCGTGAGACATTAATGTCACTTTGGGTAGGCATAATTTTGGCATTAATCATTTGTAAAATAACCTCGATCGGATGCCGGAGTGTGTCCTTCTTCATATCTTTGTGGAACTCATTCGCATCCCATGTCCATATGGCAGAAGAGTCAGCTTCACATAGTTGTTGGCGGATATCAGGATAGTCTGGTGATGGATAAACCTTTGAAAGAGCTTGTGATAGTGTCTGTGAAACTTAAAATCCGATTGATCACTTGGGAGGAGAAGGAAATTACTTTACCTCGTATCCGCACCTTGTACACAACATCCAGGTAAGCCTCAGGTTGCTAGTTGGCATAAAACTCATTTACTAAGTTCACATTCACCGTATCACTAGGACGGAACAAACTTTCGAAACCCAAAGCCCGAATGTTATTGTAGATCTCATTATAATTTTGGGATAACTTCCCATCGTCGGTAGCTATAATGACCCGACCGGTCGTTTTGAGAATTTGAACTTCGCTCGGTATTTTACAGGCATGAGTAGATCCGTATAATATATTATGACTTATGTGAGTCATCATTTTTGGTTTTCAGGTTATTCGGAATCGATTTGGAAGAATGAATTTCATTGTTGAAGCTTTAAGTTGGAAGAGTTCACCAAGTTTGACTTCTTGTGAATTTGACCCTGGAACAGAGTTTTGATGGTTCCGATAGGTCCAGATGGTGATTTTGGACTAGGGAGTATGCCCGGATTTGCATTTGGATGTTTTTAGAAGGTTTCGGCACAAATGGGCAAAAATTAGAAATTTGAAGGTTTGGAAAGTTCATAAGTTTGGCCGGAAGTTGACTTTTTGATATCGGTTTTGGATTGTCATTCCGGGAATTGGAATAGCTTTGTTTTGTCATTTGGGACTTGTGTGCAAAATTTGGGTTCATTCGCGTTGATTTTTTATGTTTCGGCACGAGTTATTGAAGTTGAAAAGTTCAAAGTTCATCAATTTTGAATTTAGGTGCGATTCATCGTTTCGATGTTGTTATGTGTGTTTTGAAGCCTCGAGTAGGTTCGTGTTATGTTATGGGACCTTTTGTAATGTACGGACGGGGTCCCGAGTGGTTCTAATGAATTTTGAACGATGTTTAGATCATTTTGTCGCATGTTGCATTGTTGAGGAGCTGCTGGTTCTGGTTTGATCACACTTGTGGCTGATTTTGCGAAGGTGCGATGGTCAAAGAAGCAACGAAGGAGTCGCAGGGCGAGGTAAGATCTGGGTGAGGAAGACCGAAGAAGCGGAAGTTTGGAGCGTATATGCGGATGTGCAGGTGCAACGTGATGGAGCACAAGAGTGAGGTATTGCACAGGTGCAGATGGTGGCTCGCACATGCGATGTCGCAGAAGCGGATACTTTGTCCACAGGTGCAAGAGTCGAGTTCTCAGCTAGTTTCGCAGAAGCGGAGGTTATGTCACAGAAGTGACGCCGCAAAAGCGAAGATGCCTGGGAGAAAGCTTTATATCGAGTTTTTGGGTTCTTTTATCATGTTTTGAGACGTGAGACGCGGATTGAGGCGACTTTCAAAGAAATTTTCATCATAAGGATTGGGTTTCAAGCCATTCCGAGGTCGGAACACGCGATATAACATTTTTGGAGCATCGCTTGGCTTGCTTGGTATTGGGATTGGCTCGTTCAAGCTAAGTAACTCTTAATAAACTTGGTGCTGAGGGTATGAAACCCTAAATTATGTGTTATGTGATTGGTGTTGAGGTGACACACATACTAGGTGACAGGCGTGTGGGCGCGCACCATGTAAATTGTAATTCCATTATTTCTGTGGTACTGTGTAGTTACCTGGTCTTACCTGTAACCATGAAACTTCTACGTTCTTGAGCTATTGAGATGTGATCCATGTTAGAAACCATGTCTAGGCTACATGCTTATCATGTTAGGACCCGCTGAGGTCATTTCTGCTGTTGAATTATCTGCTTTCATTGCATTACATACTCATTCACACACATTCATATGCATATCACATCTCAGTCTCTGTACCATTTATTGACACATCATATCATCATTTTGGGCTAGTTTCATGGTATTGTGAGCCCGAGAGACTGGAGAGATTGATGACTGAGTGAGGCAAAGGGCCTGAGTGTGAGTGATACTATGGGATCAGACTGCACGCCGCAACATGTTATATTGATTATATTATGGGATCAGGATGCATGCCACAACATGTTATATTGATTTGTGCCATGATTGGCTTGATATAGCGCTTGAGATGAAGGAGCCCTCCGGAGTCTGCACACACCCCCAGTGAGCGCGTTGATTATGTTGAGTGACGAATCTTCCCTGGACATGGATCTTTTCTGAAGCATTCATATACTTGGGGATGGATCTTCCCCATGGGCTGGATTTGGCCCTACTCAGTATTGAGTGACTGGGGGTCAGTTGATGTATGTATTCTGGGATGGATCTTCCCTGGGTTGGATTGGACATATATAGTACTAAGTGGTTGAGCATGATGAGTAAAAAGTGTGAGACAATGAGATTCAGTACTCCGAGAGTGTGAGTACATGAGTTCATCACTGAGGTACATGGCATTGACATGCACATATGACATACATGCATAGAGATGCATTTATTTCTCATGTTGTATGGTATCCCATCATTCATGAATTATCAAACATATTGACATATGAGCATAGTGATATATGTTACAATGGCTACCTGGAATGAAAAATGGAATATCTTATTTATTGTTGAAAGGATTATTTGGAACAATTACTGTTTTCAAACTTACTCATATTTTTGAGGATTTCAGTAAAGGATTCGGGTTTTCGCTGATATACTTGAAAAGTGGAACTATTTTTGGGAAACTAAGAATAAGCTGAGCATTTCATCTCTGAATTACTTGATTTATGTTGCTATGAATTGTTGTTGGATATTGGTGTTGGACCCGACCTTTGTTCTAGCTCGTCACTGCTTTCAACCTAAGGTTAGGTTTGTTACTTATTGAGTACATGGGGTCCGTTGTACTCATACTACATTTCTGCACCTTGCGTGCAGATGTTGGCTGTGGACGTTGCTGATATCGACATGAGCTAGATTTGAAGATATACATGCGTTCCGATTGTAGTTGCCTTTTGTTCATGGTAGCCTTAGAATATATAAATCTGCTTATGTACTTTTCAAACAAATGATGTATTTAATTCGTACCAGCTTTGTAAACTCTATTCTTAGAAGCTCATGATTTGTACTACCAATCCTTGGGAATCGTATTAGATTTAGATATTTTGTTGCTTGATATTAATTGTTATTGGAATTGGTTAGTGGTTAAATTGGCTTACCTAGCGGGTTGGGTTAGGTGCCATTACGACTGGATGGATTTTGGGTCGTGACATATTGGTATTAGAGCTCTAGGTTCATAGGTTCTACAATTCATGAGTAGGTGTCTAAAGTATATCCTTATCGTGCGACATTGATTTTGACTGAAGCATAACTCTTTGAATTCCTTCCACGCATTCGTATGCGCTTGTGAGCGCTCGGTATCAGCTATGCATCGACGGCTTGTGATTTCCATGGATGAGGTGTGAGATGTGCTTTCAGTGTGCTGATAATGGCCCAATCTGGAGGACTTGAGGCCGAGTTTTGACTGTAGCTTGAGCACGAAGATTTTGATTGTGTGAGCATGTGATTTTGGACTTATACGTCCAGTAATGTCCCTATGAGCGGAATCCGTGGCTCGATGGCTACGTGATGAGTATGATGTGACTGCGAGATGTGTTCATATGGTTAAAGTGTGATGAGAAGAGTTTTCTTGAGATGTAGAAAGGACCATTGGGTGTTTGATTTCTGTCGTGATATGGCGTATTGGCTTGCGTTATGGGGGTGTTGAGGGAACCTTTCGTATTGTTTAATCGTGGAGTGAAGTAGGTTCTCATGCCTTGTTGGTGAGTTCAGACTCAGGAAGATTAAGTGATTGTGTAGTAGTTTTGGCTGTGAGAGGGTATAAAGAGATATTAGTTGAGGCTAAGTAGGTGGGTTATAACCTGCGAGGTAATCTACGGATGTCCGATCCTTATGATGTTGTGTGGAGGTTTTCTTTTCTACTTGTGTGTTATATTATGTGATTTGAATTTGGATTGGTTGTAATGTTGACCTGACCGTCACGAGGATGAATGCAAGATTTTCAGATGATTTGAGGTATTAGACGGGTTGTGTTACATGAGATTATGAAGGATTTAGTTGAATCTCACTATGTTATTATGGCAATAATGCGATATGGTTATTGTAAGTAATCAGATGTTTTATTCCATGGCTTTGAGCAAGTGGGGGAGTCTGCTATCGACTAGTTGATTGTATGATTATGTGTTGTATTGGTTTTGGTTTGAGGTATACTGGTGAATCAGTTATGACTTGCAGAGGTTGAGATTGAGGATGACTTGAGTAAGGGAATTTCTGGATACGGGTTGTATTACACTATGGGTATATAGGAATCGTGGAATGATTGAGTGGTTATTCATGAAGGATGTAGTGTGCATGGAATAGTAATTTTCTTGGTTGCGTTAAGGTGGGGTTACTTGTTTGGGTGACATCGTGCTAATATGGCACAAGTTGTTTGGCCCATTTGGGGTGGTGCAATGAGATTTGAGTAGAGTGAATGACTCTCAAGAATGGTTCTAATTGATTCAAGATTTATATGTAGCAATTGATAATTTCAGATTAGTATATGTCTAGGATCTGATATATCCTTATGGATTCTACATTTCAGTATTATGAAGGTAAAGGAAACGACTTTAGATTCGCAGAAGGTTCCTTCAGAATGAGTATCTTGGTTGTGGTACTTTTGGGGTGCTGGAGAGAGAATTCAACAGCTTATGGGCCTTAAGATGGGGTGGTTTTATGCTAGAGTTGTGGGGTGAGTTTTGGTTAAGGATCGTGGTGTTCTAGCAAGGAGAAGTATCAATTTGAAGGAAATTTGGAAGGAACTCGGAGAAATAGGACAACTTGGTAATAAGTTGAATCAGCACATTAATGGATATGATTGGTTCTTTGGGTACTTATGATGTGGTGAGTCTCTATAGGTGTTTCGTGGCAATGCTCTTGGGTTTTGGCGACCTGCGTAGCTTGGAGGAGTTAGAGAGATTCAGTTTTGATGACTTGGTCATGTGTAGATGGGTTTCAAAGTGTTCTCAACGATTTTTACCACGGTTTGAGGTGTATATTTCCTACTGGCATGAGGAATATGCGGCATATAGTGATTTCTCCGGGATGAGATCAAATGCAAGGTTCTTGTCTAATTGAGTGTGTAGTTTCTTGTGACTCAGAGTGCATTATGAGGTTCTCGTACTTTTCATATGATGGCATGGTATATGCGGTGTGTTGTGTGGGATTGAGATTTGCATGAGCAAGGTCACGATTCGGTTTTGAAGGGAATGACATAAAATTATTAGGCATCATGGACGGTTTCAGATGACTAGGAAAATGATATTACTATTTGGAATTTCTTGACGAGAGTGTACATTTTAGAAGGGGCACTGTGTTTTGATTTATGGATGCTTCATTGGTAATGCGATTCTCTCCTGGTTGATTGACTACTGATATTCAAATTTTCTATATGGAACACAAGAACTATAGAAGTATTCCTCATGGGATGATCGTGTATGAGAGATGTGTTAGACATTCGGGGCGGTGGAGTTGGGATCAGATATGTCGATTCGTGTGTTATATGGATTTGGAGACTGGGAGTTCTTAGAAGCAGATTGTTTCCTGGTTGTGGACTGTGAAGTTGTGGCTAGAGCTAGCCAAATGATAGTAAGTGTTATGATTCAATCATTGTGGATCTTCAAATGGTTATTTATCTAATTGTGGGTGACCAGAGTTGATTTGGGGGTCCATTGGTAGGCCCAATGAGGATGTGTATTCTACAGCGGGTCAAATTGGTTGACTCCGTACTGCTATTGTTGAAGGGTGTGACATTCAGTTAGATTTGGGTTTTTTAGTGTTCAAATATTTTCCATGAGTTACTCTTCTATGCTATTAGGGGTTGTGATTCGTTGGTTATATGCACACATGGTGCAGTTCTATTGGGGCCTTATAGTGGAATTGAGCGAGTTAGGTATTTGAGTGATGCATGATTGAGTTACGTTCTTTTGGGTTTGTGTGGCATTGTGTCATTTGCTTCTTTGTGATTATGGTCATGCACCTTGTGTACTTGATGTCGAGTTGCGCGTGGTTATTGATTTGAGAAAGGTATCTTGAGGTATATAATATGGAGTGTTTGAATGAGGCCACACATTATATCAGAGTTATGTTGAGGTATTATCCTTTGTGTTAGATTCGTGTGTTATGGTTCTACGGTGTGTGATTGGTTTTCAGTATTTCGTTGTGGCGGTACTTGTTGAACTTGCGGGATGGTTCTCTCGTTTGAGTCATTTTCCAGGTTTGAGTACATTTGAATTATTTCGTATGGGTGCATGGATTGAACGGTTATGGCTCTGGGTAGTATTGGTGTTGCATGTCAGTAGAGTAGTTGGTATTTGATAAGATGAAGTCATCGGATCTAGGATGGGTGCTATCATATTTGATTGCGCTATATTTGGAAGGATACTATCGGAAGTCGGCTTAGAAATTGCTAAGAGTCTTATCGAAGGAGAGGGAGATCCATGACTTGTTGACATGATGAATGGTTATGAGTTCTGCGTGTTTCTTTCATCATCGCAGTGTATAGAGGTTTTAGAATGAGGTTTTGTTTGACATGAGGTTTATTATCGGATTTGGGTTGTTTTGGGCAGCCACTGTGATTGGAGATTTTGCTATGAGTATTTTGAGTTATGCGGTATATCATGTGATTACATCTTGGGTTATGGATATGGCTTGATACAACTTGTTCATACTTATACAATGTGTAGATGTGAGATCCTGACCTTATAGAAAATTCCAGATGTTTGAAATTGGATTCTAAGGCTTATAGGCTAGGTTGAATTAAGAAATTTCAGTTATATTGTGTTATCAGACCTATATAGGATAGGGTGACGTGGGATCATCCCCGGATATGTGCATGGTAAGGTTATACGACGGTTTGATGGCTTTGGGAACAACTCTTGGCCCGTTCGAGGACGAACATATGTTTAAGTGGGGGAGGATGTAACAACCCGACATGTCGTTTTGAGCATTTTCACTTCGCTCGGTAGTTTAAGGGCATGAGTAGCTCCGTATGATGTATTATGACTTATGTGAATCGTTGATTTTGGTTTTCAGGTTATTCGAAATCGATTTGGAAGAATGAATTTCATTGTTGAAGCTTTAAGTTGGAAGAGTTGACCAAGTTTGACTTCTTGTGAATTTGACCCCAGAATGGAGTTTTGATGGTTCCGATAGGTCCGGATGGTAATTTTTGGACTCAGGCGTGTGCTCGTATTTGCATTTGGATGTTTCTAGAAGGTTTCAGCACAATTGGCCAAAAATTGGAAATTTGAAGGTTTGAAAAGTTCATAAGTTTGCTCGGAAGTTAACTTTTTGATATTGGATTTGGATTGTGATTCTGAGAATTGGAATAGATTTTTTTTGTCATTTGGGACTCGTGTGCAAAATTTGGGTTCATTCCGAGTTGATTTGCTATGTTTCAGCACGAGTTATTGAAGTTGAAAAGTTCAAAGTTCATCAAGTTTGAATTTAGGTTCGATTCGTCATTTCGATGTTGTTGTGTATGTCTTGAGGCCTCGAGTAGGTCCTTGTTATGTTATGGGACTTGTTGGTATGTACGAATGGGGTCCCGAGTTGTTTGAATGAGTTTCAGATGAGGTTCGAATCATTTTGTCGCATGTTGCATTGCTGAAGGAGCTGCTGGTTCTGGTGTGATCGCACCTGCGGCTGGTTTTGTGCAGGAGCGATGGTTTCAGAAGCGACGAAGGAGTCGCAGGTGCGAGGTGAGAGTTTGGTGAGGAAGACCACACAAGCGGTTTGGAGCGCATATGCGGATGCGCAAGTGCAGAGTGATAGAGCGTAGGAGCGAGGTATTGCGCAGGTGCGAATGGTGGCTCGCACCTGCGATGTTGCAGAAGCAGATACTTTGTCCGCATGTGCGAGGGTCGAGTTCTCAGCTAGTTCTGTAGAAGCGGAGGTCATGTCATAGAAGAGACGCCGCAAAAGCGGCAAATTTGTTTGCAAAAGCGAAGATGCCTGGGCAGAAGCTATATATCGAGGTTTTGGGTTCTTTTATCATATTTTGAGATGTGGGACTCAAATTGAGACGACTTTTAAAGCAATTTTCATCACAAGGATTGGGTTTCGAGCCGTTCGGAGGTCGGAACGCGTGGGATGGCATTTTTGGACTATCACTTGGCTTGCTCGGTATTGGGAAATGCTCGTTCGAGGTAAGTAACACTTCTAAACTTGGAGATGAGGGTATGAAATCCCAAATTACGTGTTATGTGATTGGTGTTGAGGAAACACACATACTAGGTGACGGGCATGTGGGCGCGCACCGTGTAAATTTTTATTCCATTATTTCTGTGATACTGTGTAGTTACCGGATCTTATCTATAACCATGAAACTTCTACATTCTTGAGCTATTGAGGTTTGATCCATGTTAGAAACCATGTCTAAGATACATGTTTATCCTGTTGGGACCCGCATAGGTCATTTCTGCTGTTGAATTATCTGCTTTCATTGCATTACATACTTAGTCACATGCATTCATATGCATATCATATCTAAGTCTCCGTACCATTTATTGACACATCATATCATCATTTTGGGCTAGTTTCATGGCATTGTGAGCCCGAGACACTAGAGAGATTGATGACTGAGTGAGGCCGAGGGCCTGAGTGTGAGTGATATTATGGTATCGGGTTGCACGCCACAACATGTTATATTGATTATATTATGGGATCGGGCTGCACGCTGCAACATGTTATATTAATTTATGCCATGATTATCTTGATATAGCGCTTGGGCTGAAGGAGCCCCTCCTGAGTCTGCATACACCTTCAGTGAGCGCGGTTGATTATATTGAGGGATGGATCTTCCCTTGACATGGATCTTGTCCAAAACATTTATATACCTGAGGATGGATCTTCCCCACGGGCTGGATTTTGCCCTACTTAGTATTGAGTGACTGAGGGTCAGTTGATGTATGTATTTTGGGATGGATCTTCCCTGGGCCGGATTGGCCATATATAATACTGAGTGGTTGAGCATGATGAGTGGAAAGTGTGAGACAGTGAGATTGAGTACTTTGAGAGTGTGAGTACTTGAGTTCATCACTAAGGTACATGGCGTTGACATTCACATATGACATACATGCATAAAGATGCATTTATTCCTCATGTTGTACGGTATACCATCATTCATGACTTCTCAAACATATTGACGTATGAGCATAGTGATATATGTTACAATGGCTACCTGGTAAGAAAAATGGAATATCTTATTTATTGTTGAAAGGATTTTTGAGAAAATATATTGTTTTCAAACTTACTCATATTTTTGAGGATTTTAGTAAAGGATTTGGGTTTTCACTGATATACTTGAAAAATGGAACTATTTTTGGGGAAACTATGAATAAGCTGAGCATTTCATCTCTGAATTACTTGCTTTACGTTGTTATGACCTGTTGTTGGATATTAGTGTTGGACCCGACCTTTGTTCTATCTCGTCACTACTTTCAACCTGAGGTTAGGTTTGTTACTTGTTGAGTACATGGTGTATGTTGTACTTATACTACACTTCTGCACCTTGCGTGTAGATGTTGGCTGCGGAACATTGCTGAGATCGATGAGAGCTGGATTTGAAGATGTACCTGCATTCCCGTTGTAGCTGCCTCTTGTTCATGGTAGCCTTAAAATATATAAATCCGTTTATATACTTTTCGAACAGATGATGTATTTAATTTATACGAGCTTTGTAAACTCTATTCTTAGAAGCTCATGATTTTTACTACCAGTCCTTGGGAAATGTATCAGATTCAGATTACTTGATTGATTTATTAATTGTTATTGAAATTGGTTAGTGGTTAAATTGGCTTACCTAGCGGGTTATGTTAGGTACCATCAGAACTGGGTGTCTTTTAAAAAAAAAAAAATTAAAACAGGCCAAATATTTCACTACCGCATCGCAGGGTGCGGCGCCCCCATGCGGTGCGGCAATGGCCTTTTATAGAGAGCTTGCATTTCTTTGTCATAGGGTCGTTTGGCCTGGAGCAGCGCAAGGCATGGCGCCCCACTTGGTGCGCTAGGCCATTTTTCACAGAGTTCACCTCGTTATCGATTTTTAGCTCACGGGTTGCACCCCCACTCTATTATATACTTATTTTGCATCCAATTCATGCTCATACCTGTCCAAACAAGTATCAAAACTCCTAAACTCTAATTATCTAAATCTACGATTCTCTAAATTATTCTACAAAAGCAAGAAAAGGGGTTAGAAGTAGTTCTGAGTTACAATCGTCAGCTTGAATCCGTCACTTAGGCTCATTTGATCGCGATGCTAGAGGATTGCTTGTCAAATCCTCCAACAAGGTACGGTTTCAACCTGTGCCCATTCACTTTAAAGCTTTCATTCCCTTCCTCATCTTGTATTTCAATGGCGCCTTATGGTGAGACATGTTTTACCACATACGGACCTGTCTATCTTGACCTAAAATTTTCAGGGAACAACCTAAGTCTACTATTGTATAGCAAGACTTTTTCCCTTTCGTGAAACTCCTTTGGCTTAGTTAGACAATCATGCCACCTCTTTGTATTTTCCTTAAAAAATTCCCACATTTTTATGCGCGTCTAGTCTAAACTCCTCTAATTCGTTCATATGCGCCAACCTGTGTTCACTTGCAAGACTAAGATCAAGATTAAGCATCTTAATTGCCCAATAAGCTTTATGTTCTATCTCAATAGGCAGATGACACGATTTTCCATATACTAATTTGAATGTGAAGTCCCTATGGTTGTTTTAGACGCAGTTTTGTACACCCATAGAGCTTCATCCAATTTTACTGACCAATCCTTACGAGAAACACTAACCGTTTTTTCAAGAATTCATTTAAGCTCACGGTTAGCAACTTCAACTTGTCCACTAGTTTGGGCATGGTACGGGGTTCCTGTTTTTTGTGTGACCCCATACATGGACGTCAGTGCAACAAACTACTTGTTCATAATGTGCGACCCATTATCACTGATAATCACTCAAAGTGTCCCGAAACGGGTAAAGATGCTCTTCCGTAAGAACTCACACACTACCCGAGCATCATTGGTCCTAGTAGGATTGCTTAGACCCAATTAGAGATATAGTCAATGGACACTAGATTATACTCATAATAATGAGACGATGGGAACGGGACCATGAAGTCAATGCCCCACACGTCAAAAGTTTCACATACTATAATGGAGTTGAGAGGCATCCCATCCCTCTTGCTAATGTTACCTACCCTTTGGCACTTGTCACATGCAACTACATATGCTCGTACGTCTTTATATAAAATAGGACAATAAAAACCGGCTTCCATGACATTTGTTGCAGTGCGATTTCCACCATAGTGATCTCTAGTTGCTCCAACATGATAATGAGATAGAATGCTTGCCATCTGTCCTTCAGGAACACATTATTGGGTCGCACCATATGCACACAATTTAAACAAGAAAGGGCCATTCCAAAAATAACTTTTTACCTCACCTTGAAGCTTCGTTCTTTGATCACGAGAGAGCTCACGTGGCAACCATCCACTAGCCAAAAAGTTGGCTACAGCCGCATACCAAGACAATCTTTTGGATACCGCAACAATAGAGGAAATCTGCTCATCAAGGAACTCTTCTCTTATTTCAATTATCTCAACTGGAGATCTCTCAAGCCGAGATAGATGATCTGCGACTTGATTTTTTGTGCCCTTCCTATCTTTGATCTCCCAGACAAACTCTTGGAGCAACAATACCCACTGCATCAGACGCGGCTTGGACTTCTTCTTGCTCAACAAGTATTTCAAAGCTGAGTGATCAGTGTGCACAATCACTTTACTCCCCACCAGATATGATCTAAACTTGTCAAAAGCAAAGACCACAATAAGGAACTCCTTATCAATAGTGGCATAGTTTACTTGAGCATCATTCAACGTCTTGCTTGCACAGTACATGGGCCTAAACATCTTATCTTTGCTTTGCCCCAGAACTGCCCCACAACTACATCACTAGCATCACACATTATTTCAAATGGATGGCTATAATTAGGAGTCACCATAATAGGATCACTCACAAGCTTTTCTTTTATTAATTCGAATGCTCTTAAGCACTCCACAGTGAAAACAAACTTGACATCCTTCCTAGCAATGCAATCAACGACTTGGTAATGCTGGAAAAGTTTTTGATGAACCCAGCATGTCCCAAGAAACTTCTTATGCCCTTCAAAGAAGGCGGTGGAGGGAGCCTAGCAATTACATAAACCTTGGCTCTATCAACTTCAATGCCAAGTGCAGTCACTTTGTGGACCAGGACAATTCCCTCTTTCACCATGAAGTGGCACTTCTCCCAGTTAAGAACCAGGTGAGTAGCTTCGCAATATTCGAGCACAAGCTCCAAATTTTTCAAGCAGTCATTAAAATCATCACTAAACAAAGTGAATTAATCCATGAATACCTCTAGACACTTACCGTTGATATCGTAGAATATAGACATTATGCACCACTGAAAAGTGACTGGTGCATTACACAACCCAAATGGCATCCAACTATAAGCAAAAATACCTGACGGGCAAGTGAATGAAATCTTCTCAACATCTTCTAGGGAAATGGGTATCTGATTGTAGCCTAAGTACCCATCCAAGAATCAGTAGCATCCATGTCCAGCCACTTTCTTGAGCATTTGATTAATGAAGGGAAGTGGGAACTGGTTTTTCCTTGTTGCATCATTCAACCTTTTATAATCAATGCACATTCTCCGCCCATTGACTGTTCTTGTTGGGATCAATTCATTATCTTCATTCTTCACCATTGTCATGCCCTCTTATTAGGTACCACTTGCACTGGACTTATCCACTGGCTATCAGAGATGGGAAAAATAACTCCCGCATCTAACAATTTAATGATCTCTTTGTGCACTAACTCCTCCATATTTTTGTTCAAATTATATTGGGGCTGCACCACTGGCTTGCTATTTTCTTCCAGTAGAATTTTGTGCATGCAAATGGCTGGACCGATTCCTTGAATATCATCTATAGTCCAGCCAATGGTCTTTTTGTACTTTTTCAGCAGCTCCACTAACTTTTGCTCATGTGTACCTGTTAATTAAGCAGAAATAATTACAGGAAGATTTAGTTTCAAGAAAAGCATATTTCAAGTGAGTGGGGAGGACTTTCAATTCCACACTAGGGGGCCTTCATAGAATTAGAGGAAACCCTTGTTCACCTCCATGTACACCACAATAAAGTCTATGGGGAACATAAACTTATTCACCCGTACTAGAATATCCTCAATAATTCCTTCAGGCAAGATGTTGGTCTGGTCAGCCAATTGTAGGGACAATGTTATTGATTTGATCACTCCAAGCTCACCTTCAAGTTTCCCGAACACAAACAAAGGCATTAGATTTATAGAAGCACCAAAATAACAGAGGGCCTTGTCGAATTTCTCACTCCCCAACGAGCATGTTATGGTGAAGCTTCCTGGGTCCCCACACTTTTGGGGAATTTTATTTTGCAATATGGCACTGCAGTGGGCATTCAGCTTGACTGTTGTTCTCTCCTCTGATTTTCTCTTGCTAGACAGGATTTCCTTCAAGAACTTAGCATAAGCAGGCATCTGAGTGAGTACCTCTGTGAAGGGAATGTTCACATAAAGTTGCTGGAGCATCTCCACGAACTGACCAAAGCATTTGTCAATTTTTTCATGCTTCATATTTTAAGGGAATCATAGAGCTGGCATGTGTCTACTTGCTTCAATCTACTTTTGTAACCCACCACTCTGGCCTTTCCTTCCTTCACTCATTTTCTCTTCCATTGTCTCAGTCTACTTGTTTACTGTCTCTAGTCTAGCTTTCATAACTGGATCAACCAATGTTTTGCCGCTCCTTAGAGATACAGTTTCATTGTTTCCTTTGGGTTATTTTCAGTGTTAGAGGTTAGAGTGCTAGGATCCCTCTCAAATAACAAATTTTCAATTTGTCCCATTTGTCTTTCTAAATTCTGGATGGTCGTGCCCTACTCCCGGATGTCTGCTCCCTGTTCTCGGATGGCTGTGCCCTGAGTCTCAAATTTTTCTTCTGATTTGTTGATGAATGTCTTCATGAGATCTTCCATACTAGACTGATTTGATTGTTGTGGCTGGTACTACTGCCTCTACTGATTTTGAAAGCCTGGTTGTCCTTGACCCTGAGGTCTAGGATTATTTTGCTGCCATGAGTTCAAACTCCTACTAGGTGAACTCCAAGAAAAACTTGAATGTCTTTGTCCCATAGCATTATAGTTGTACCCACCTTGATAGTTTCCTTTATTAAAATTTCCCACAGTGTTAACTTCCTCAGTTGAAGCTTGACACTCATGTGTAGGGTGTCACATTTCACAAAAATCACATGTTGCTTGCGGCTCACTCTGTACCTTGGCTAATGTTAAACTTCCTTATATCCTTGTTCATGGTGTCTAGCTAGGCTTGAATTGATGTGTTAGAGTCCACCTGGTGAACCCCAACTGATTTTCATCTATCATTACTCTTAGCAGGCCACTAGTTAGCATCCTCAGATAATTCATCAAATATTGAGACAACCTCCTTCGAGGTATTCTTCATTAGTGGACCTCCACATGCAGTACTCAGATTTTGTCGTGAAGAAGGTATCAATCCATCCCAAAAATCCTAGAGTTGCATCCATAATTCAATTCCGTTATGCGAATACTTTCTGACTATCTCCTTGAATCTTTCCCAAGCTTTGAAAATCGTTTTTGTCTCATTCTGGCAGAAATTATGGATTTCCCTTATGAATTTCCTTGTTTTTGCAGCTGAGAAGTACTTGTCAAGAAACGTTTTAGTCATATCTTCCCATGTCCTGATCGACCCTATGGGTAATCTATGAAGCCAGTGCTTCACGACATCCTTTAGTGAAAAAGGGAATGCCCTTAAGTAGACCACATCTTTTAATACTCTATTATACTGGAATGTGTTCATGATATCCTCAAAGTCCATCAAGTGAGTGTTAGGATCTTCATTCACTTTCTCTCTGAAGATAAAATTGTTTTGGATGGTTTGAAGAAAGCCTTGGTTCAACTCGAAGTTGATTGCTGCTATGGGTGGAGGTCTGACACTTGACAGCCCCTGATTATAGACTAGTCTGGCATAGTCACCCAATGATCTCCCAGGACTGGGTGCTCCATTCTCGAACTGGTCTTCAACAAATGGTCAGTTTAGGTTGAATCTTCGACCCTTACCATGTTTGATAGTCTCATCAGTCTCTCTAAGGGCTGCCTCAACTGCTATCCGTGCAGCTTCTTCTCTATGTTGTGCTGCCTCTCTTGCATCGAAGTCTACTACATCAATATTTTTGTTTGCCATTTTATCTGGAGTCAAAGTATGACACAAGAAATTTTCTGTTAATTCTCTTTCTTTTCTCAGTTGTCGCAGATGTTTCTCCAACTTTGGTTCGTAAGGTATCAATTCCTTTGAAGAAGATTGAGTCATACACCAGAGAAGTTAAAACTGTATCCTGCACATAAGCGAGAAACCTTAATACAATAAAGTAAAATTGGCTCATGAATTAGTACTAAAAAATTATTTTAAACACAATTGATTGCCAATCCTCTGCAATGGCGCCAAAATTGAACGAGCGCAAAACACAACACAAAATTATCACTCGTTAGTGAAAGATAGTATAGGTTAATTATCGTCTCCACAGAGAATGGATTTAAACAGTGTTCGAATAATCTTCAGTTGATTTTCTATCTAGGAAAATTAACACTTGATTTGATGATTATCAACTACAGTTAACTACTAAAAGTTAAGCAATTAATAATTGATCACAAAAAATAGTAGATAAGCAACGAAGAAATATCAATGAGAGAAATAAGGGTAATTGACTTGACAGGTGCAAGATAATTGACTCGGGATCCAATTCTTGAGTCAGTTCACTTTATAATACTGTTGATTCTCACAAATTCAACAAATAATAAGATTACACTTGAAGTTAATGTTCCTCTTTCGGTTAAATGTTAGTTTCAGTAATTAATCCAATTGAAGCACGGTAAACAACTGCAACGAATAAAATGATGGTTATGGTCTAAAGGATAACTTCTCATGAATATTTCCCTATTTTCTAGTTCGATTAACAATTCAAGAGGCTCTTTCGATTACCTATTTGAATCATGAATTTAAACTAGAGCATAAACTGTAAAGAAATTCAATATCAAGCTCCTCTTTCAATTAAGCAAAATAAGAAATAACTTCACAATACAAACTAAAACTCCATCAATTAATTTCAACAATTATCAAGAATCGAATTCCCAATCAAGTTATCAAAACACCATATCTTTCAACACTCTTATAGAAATTACTCCATAGAAATGGAAAAAGTTATCTCAATAAGGTTTAAAAACATCAATGCTAATGATTCGAAACAAACTCCCGTATTGCGTCGATCGTTGGTTAAAATCATAATGAATTCTTGTCTTTTCTTTCCTTAGTTGCTTCTCTAATCTTTCGTAGGTCAAAAGTCCCTTCAAAAATGTGTTTTTGGTGTATTTATACCGTGTAGAAGTGGGTCGGGACAAGACTACCCTTTCCAAGCCGAAACAGGAATTACTCTAACCAAAATGCACAGACGCGGCACAGGGTGCGGTACCCCATGCGGCGTTCCTGTGGGGAAGTTTAGAGGTTGTGTCAAACGCTTGTCAGACAAATTTACACTATCACGCCGCGCTTCGTGGCGCCCCATGCGGCACGACTGTGTATTTTTCTCAGGGTGAATTGTTTTGTCCACTTTTTGACATCCAGACTTGGTCATCTATCCCCGAATGTGATTCCAGTTTAATTTTTTAGCTTTTACTCAGACTTCAAAGCTCCAATTTATTCGATTTAGCTCCAATTCATCTTTTTAACTCGGAATCAACTCCCGCAAGGCATAAAAGACGAAATAAGTGCAATTTACTATTATTTAAGCTTAAACACATGTAGAATGCAGTAATTAACGTGTAAAACATGGCTAAAACACAGGTTTCTATCCTACCATCAGACAGGTAGCATACTGCGCTATAAAAGGCCAAGCACGACCAAGGTGCAACAAGCAAGTTAACATCTCAAGAGCCATCTCGCTCATACATCGCCACAAGTCCTAAACAAAAACCACAACATGTGAGTGAATAACCGAGCTGTCTCATAACCCATCGTAGCATAAGGAAGTAACACATGAAACAAATCAAGACATGAATAACATCCATTTCGTCCGATAACACACCCATAGCAAATGTTTCACTGATCAAACAAATCCATAACAATAAACAATACACATTCTCATTATGCCTACCAATGGGCCTCCAAACCGATTCCGATCATCTCATGGTAGGTAAAAAACTTTTCAAAAGTCCATAATAACCCCATATATGACACATACAACCAGCTGGCAAAACCTGAACACACTTCCACAACCCGCAATCAAAGGGGTAGTCTGTCCTCAAAAATAAAATCTCCGTACCATGGGAGTATCAGAATCTCCATACCAAAATCTCTAACTCCCCCACTTAAATGACTAACATGACGCGCATACACAACCCAAGTAGCAAAGTAGAAGAACCCAAGCATCAATGACCACCAACCATATGATTTCTGTAGTACAACCCAAGCATCCGCAAACTAATACGCAATACAATTACCATAAGAAACGCCCTTCTCAGGTGATACAAAGCAATGCTAGCATACTCTTAAACATCCAAAATCTCTTATGCTCACTAGAACTCATGACCTCCCTATCAAATCTAAACAACAACACTATTCCTTCAACCCCAATTCTATATAGCTCACCATATCCATCATACTAAAATACGAAATCATGAGGATTCCATTATCAACTCTAAATCATGAATATGATACATACTCTATTAAGTAGAAACCTGTTAAACCCAATTCAGGAGAAAATCACAACACAATAAATTTCCATGCCTGAAGCAGACACCAACTGCAAGTCGTGATCACAAACATCGTAAACTCTTCAAAACCCATATGCACATAACCAAACCAGCCAAACAGAATCCCTCTAGATCACCCAAGTCACACAGACTGCCACCGCAAACACTTGTAAAGACTTACAATAACCAAAGGAACTAATCATTTCCATTATCATACTAAGCCAATCCACTGCTAAACGGACCTAACTTCTTCAAACTACTCATGACACATTTTTACAGTAACATAGCTCCTTCCTAGTTCACCGTGGACCTCAATCGAACTCATCCCAAGTGATCCCAACATGAAAATCTCATTGTCCTAATGATCATGAGCCACTTATTCCCTTTGATACATCCAATAGTACCTTAGAATTCCTGTTCTGAAGAAGCCTTTTATAAATCTGAAGATGTTTCTTCTACCTCTCAGACACTGGCTCGCAGTATCGATAATGATAGAGCAATGCTCCACGTCTCTTCCACAACCGACACATATCTCGAATCTTTAGTCACACAAATCAAAATATCCTTAGATACCACATATTAGCTCTTGAATCCATCATAACCTTCTCAAGAGTCACACACTCCATCCTAGTCTCGAATACGTAAACAATCATGCTAACCGATTAATGCTCCGATAGAACATGAACACACCAAAATGAGATAACTGAGTGAATCTTCCCCTTTACTACCTCTACAGAAAAATATCAAACCTGAGTCCTTTCACAATCTACATATATCACTAAGGTAAAATACAACATGCTTCTAGAAATTCCTTGCTCGAATCGTCCTCGAAGTCATTCTGCTAAAATTATATCTAACATATAAACATTCCTGAGTTTAGAATCTATCACAACACATGACTAGGTGACCCAATCTCTATTGTTAGATTCCCCCACTTGGCTTCAAGCCACTATCACATAATCCAAGAACCCGTAATGACTGCTCCTTCTTAACCGCCATGGTCCCTCATTGTTACTCAACTGAATTTCTCATAATCCCAAGCCGCACCAACCATAACGCATCCCAATTTAGCATCCTAGAAGTACACTCAACCTCGTGACAATCGTTCCATCTTCCTTAAGTGATCTGTAGCATCGTAACACACATACTACATTGGATAGAAGGTAAAACTCTTCACAGAAACCTCATAAGAAATCATGCAACCCCTAACTTACTCAAAAGATATCCAACCTATGGGACTTCATATCAATATCTTTCTATGACCTGCCACGATAAAACACTCCGTCATCAATGACTCCTTCCGAGTCCACACTCATTTACAAGCTACAAAAGTCTGTTCCATCCATGAACAACTAGAAGACCTTTTAACACATCTCGACTCAAGAAAGTATGCACACCAAGATGAAAATAAATCATTCACAACCCCATAGTAGCCCAAGCAAACCCTTTTTCGTCAAATTAAAACTTAAAAAATATAAGAAGTCGCCACCAATATGAAATGCCCTCAGTATCCTATAATTACCCAAACAATGTCAAAACCCCCTAATCCGTGGCAATCTTAGGACAAAATCCACCATGATACACTCTTTATTCATAGCCATATTTGATAGTAACCACTTGGTCTCTAATGTTTATTCTCAACCTACTAACAATCAATCGAATGGAATCATGCCCGACAATGCTGCCTCGAATCATGATACCTCTCTATAAAACCGTGAAAGAATAGAATACCACAGCTACAAGCCTCCTCAAAGATCACCTGCCTCGAATAATCAATACTGGGAATGCAAATCAGGCCCCGAAGTTGCAACACACCATCCACACCAATGACCATTCCTCAGCACTACCCTGCACATCATGTCCCTAAGGACGAGCAAATAAAAACTATCATATCGATAATGTCATGACCCTATAGGTCATTATGAGTTCTGAAACTTATTTTAGTGTTATGAGATCTCGATTAGGTCTATTTAGTGATTCTTGATTTTTGTGCACAGTTCGTGTATTTTTTTGAAAAGTTTCTACGTGAAAAATTGAAGAAAACATGAATTTTAGATTTAAAAAAGATTTGAGTTGAATGCGATCAAAATTTTGTGTAAACAACCAAAGATCGATATTTTGACGATCCCAGTGGATCCGTATCATGATTTTTGACTTGGTCATATGCCCGAAATTGGATTCGGAAGTCCCTAACTTGATTTGACGCGATTTATTGAAAACTAGCAATTTGAAGGTTTGAAGAATTTCAAAATTTGACCGTGGGTTAACTTTATGACTACCTGGATTAGATTTTGGTTCTGGAACTTGGTATAGGTTCATTTTACTATTTAAAACTTGTCTGCAAAATTTGGTGCAAAACGAAGTTGATTTGATAGGATTCGGACGCTTGGTTGTGAGTATGAAAGTTATTGAGTTTCTTTGAAAATTTCATGTATTTTGATGTCCGAATTTGCGAGCAGGGGCCTGGTCTGGGAGATCTCGCAATTGCGAGGAATAGGTTCGCATTTACGAACAATCAAACATCACATTTGCAATATCAGAGTCGCATTTGTGACTCAGTGCTTTGAGGGAAAATCTTTGCATTTACAAAGGATCTTTCCGCATTTGCAAAGGTAAATAGCCCATTTGTGACATCTGGGGCTTCTGAGATAGTTTGTCTCACAATTGCGGGCATCACATTTGCGAACATTTCTTCGAAAATGCGAAACTTGCAGCTAGGTAAATGAGGGGAAAATCGAGACTTCGCTCATTTTACACCATTCCTCAACCCTAAACACTCTAGAGGCGATTTTCCAAGAGAATTTTCTTTCCAAAATCATTGGTAAGCAACTTTAATCCATTTGTTTTCAGTTACCCATTACTTTTCATGTGTTTTCATCATCAAATCTAGGATTTCCATGGTAGAAATTAGGAATTTGGATAGAAATTGGGATTTTATAAAATTAAGGTCAGATTTCAAAACAAATCACATAACTGGGCTCGGGGGTGAATAAGTAATTAGGTTTTAGTCTGAATCTCGGGTTTTGACCAAGCGGGCCCGAGGTTGACGTTTGTTGACTTTTTTCCAAAAACATTAAAGATTGAATCTTTTTCACTTGTGGGTAGTTTCAAAAGCTTATTTCGAATTATATGTACCATATTTGGTTAGATTTGATTGGTTTGGAGGCTAATTCTAGAAGAAAAGTCGCGGTTGATCATTGATTTGATTACGTAAGTGAGGTAAGTGTCGTGGTTAACCTTGACTTGAGGGATTTGGACTTGTTGGTCTATTTTCTACGAGTTTTATGTGTGCAGGCAACGTATATGTGAGGTGACGAGTACCTATGCATTGTCACTGTGTTAGAGTATGCGGGTGGAAATTGTTTCTTTGTATTATATTGTTTCGTTAATTATGTTATCCATGCTTAGGTTAGATTATTACTTCTTTAGTTTCGCTTCGTATTTATTGCTTATTTTAAAGATGTTGAATATTTTGGAAGTTGAAGTTTGATATCTTATCACCATATTTGATGTTAATTAATTCCCCGAATTGTTTATTACTTGGATTTATATTATTACACGGTGATGACGAGAGTAAAAGCACGAAGGGTGATGCCGTATCATTTCATTTATATTATTACATGGTGAGGACGAGAGTAAAAGCACAAAGGGTGATGTCATGCCATTATATTCATAGTATTGCAAGGTGAGGACCAGAGTAAAATACGAAGAGCAATGCAGTGCCATTTTCAGATCATTGATTTGACTAATTTTCAGTTTGGGTGATTTACTTGGTTATTTCGTGTCTTTCATACTTTTCATATCTATTATATCTTCCCCTTTTTGCATGTCCCCTCCCAGTTAGTATTTTATCATTTTTCTTATATTTTACTACCTTATATACACTTGTGCAGGTTTATTTTATGTAGGTGTCTTGTCATAGCCTCGTCACTACCTTACCGAGGTTAGGATCGACACTTATAGAGTATATTGGGTCGGTTGTACTCATGCTGTAGATATTGGTGCCGATCCTAGCCGTGCATAGTAGCTATCTGCTCGGATCCAGTTGCAGTTGGAGACTTGAGGTATAGCTGCACAGCGTCCGCAGTTCTGAAGTCCCCCTCCCTTCTATCATTACATTTTTATTGAGTTTCAAAATAGTTGTACTTTGTTCAGACCTTATTTGTAGCACTCTGGATGCTCAAGTATTCGTGACTCCAGTTTTTGGGATTGTATTTGGATTACATCTTTTATTATTTCACTTTATTTCATACTACTCGATTTTATTGTTATCATTTGATTTGGATTGATAAAATGGTTAATAAAAATAGCTAACATTGGCTTGCCTAGAAAGTGAAATGTTAGGCGCCATCATCATCCCGAGGATGGGAATTCAAGGTCGTGACAGATTATCCTTAATGCTCAAAAACAAGGATGGTTGTGCAACAACACAAATAAGAGCTCTACTCAACTTAGAAGTACCCAATATCACGAATGTCACGACCCAAAATCCTTAAGGTCGTGATGACGCCGGACACCACTACCAGGCAAGCCAATCTTTAATTAGTTGAAATAGAGTCCTGTTTTAACATTTTTGAAATTATTATCTTTAACTTGTTACGTAATAACTAAACAAAATCCGTTAAGTAAATACAACAGTTTAATATTCCATTTTTTATAAGATACATCCCATACACATCCCAGAACCCGGTGTCACAAGTACATGAGCAATTTCTAAAAATTTTACAATTTCTACAAAGCTTGTCCAAAATACAAGTGGACAAGGAAATTAAAATAATGTAATACAATACGAGGGAGACTCCGTCAGCTGCGGATCGCCTCCGGATGATGCAGCTCGCATAAGTCTCCAAACCAGCCACATCGCTATGAAGGTACCTGTGCAATAAAAATGCACAACAAGTGTAGCATGAGTACGAAAACAATGTGTACTCAGAAAGTCGCGCGCCTAACCTCAGAGAGGTAGTGACGAGAGGTCGAATTAGACACTTGCTAGAGGTCAATTTAGTATATTCAAGTGTGACACTAAGCATGATTATCATAGGCAATTTTTATAATCAGGAATAAATAATATCAACCCTTCCATATTTAATAGTTTAACTCTTCGTCATTTCAATAACAATTAATCAAACATGGGTGATTTAATCAAATAACAAATAATCAACGGAAAGGAACAACTTATTCCAAAATTATGAATAACTTTAAATCTCTGTCATTTTAGTTGACAACTTAAAATTCAAGACCACTGATAAGGCAAAATCACAACAAATACGCAGTAAATATCATGCGCAAGCAATGCCGAGGGTCGAACGACGCGGGCCAACAATAATAAAATGTGCACTGCCGAAGGGTCGAACAACTCGAACCATAGATGCATCTATTTTTCCCCGCTCGCGAATCGATCATGCGACGCGGTCAACATAAAAATAATAAGGCTAGCCTGCTCGCGAATCATACATGCGA
>ML438847.1:33207-96180 GCA_005239525.1 Nicotiana knightiana
ACTTCAAAATAACCCACGGACATCGAATTCACTTCCGATCGTTCTCCCAACTCCAGAATCACCCTACGGAGCTATTCCCAGGCTCGGAATCCCAAACGGACATCAATATCACTGAAATGCTCTTTAAGCCAAACTTAGGAAATTTTCTTTAAAATGCTGACTTCCACAATATACGCCGAAACACTCCTGGGTTATCCAAAGCCCGATTCGAACATACGCCCAAGTCCGAAATCATCATACGGACCTGTAGGAACCTTCAAATCCTGATTTTAAGGTCGTATACTCAAAATTCCAATCTTGGTCAATTTCTCCAACTTAAGGCTTCTGAATGAGAATTTTCTTTCCAATTTGACTCTAAACTTTTCGAAATTCGATTCCGACCATGCCTACAAGTCATAATACCTGAAACGGAGCTGCTCATGACCTCAAACTGCTGAACGACGCGCTAGATCTCAAAAATATTGGTCGGGTCGTTACAACGAATCTACTGACCAAAGCCTAAACATCCATAGCCCAAATGCCTCATCTCCGATGGAACAAATTCCAAATGCTGAATCGTGAACCAAATGATCCTTCTCATGGGCTTCTACAGTTGCAAGATCTAGACTAAAGCATGAATCATTATAGTACACTGTATAAGGCCTCGAACCTATGGACAATACCAACACTAGGCTGCAATAGACGGTAACTCATCCGCAAAGCGATAAAAAAAGTCTAGCCTCCCACACAAGGGAAGAACATCCTACACCACATCTATATCATCATCAAATCTTGTCGATGCCCAACCAATTTCGAGTACTCAAAATTGCATACAATGAGTAGGAAGAAATTGGAGATATAAGATTCAAACCGAGACAAAGTGACGAGCACAACACCGGTGTATAACACATAGGCTCGTTAGTCAAATATAATATAGTATTAGATCGTCTCTACATGGATTGGTTTAAATAATGTTCTAATAAATCTTCAGTTTAACACTATCCAGGAAAATAAACCTTTGATATAAGTTGTTACCGACTAATAATAAAAACTAAGATTATCGATTGTGAGAAAATAATAGAAATTTAGTGATTAAGTAGTAACGATTGATATCAAGGTGTGAAGTAAGGGTTGTGACAACATATGTGATCATCTATTATTCTGGGTAAATCCGTGCTAAGTTCACTTTTAACTTCTATTGACTCTTTTGATTTCAACAGATGATTAGGCTATCTTGAGGATTCAAATTCTTCTTCCGAATAAATGAGAGTTTCGTTAACCAACCTAATGGCAGGTCCTATGAACACATGTGAAAAATACAGTGAATGAATGATCTTTCGAAGAGCGTCTCTCGACTATTCTTTCAAATAGGGTAAATTGATAACTCTCTAAGCTCTTTCGATTACCTATGAGAGGCGTAAAATCAACCTAAACAATATAACACTATGCGGATTGCAGCAACACCTCTCTTTCCATTAAAGTAAACCACAATTGGCTTGCTATTCAATTAATTACTCTTTCACAAATTCAGGCAACTAAGTAGAGTAAACCCCAAGCAATAGTCAAATCACAATATCTGTCAATAACCCTAAGGAAGATTACTCCATGGTGGAGAAGTTGTTTATCACAAGAGTATGATAAGAACAAGAAGACATTACAATTCCCAAAATAAAACAAACTTCTGTATTGAATGAATTGGATGAAGTATTTTGAGTCTCCGTTATTTCCTTGCCTTCTTCACTTCACACACAATCAAATTTAAGAACAATAATGAACTCAAGATAGAAATAATTTACTCACTCCTAGAAACAACATTCATATACCTTAAAAGACGTATCATAGGCTTTCCTGTAGTGTAATACTCTACTAATTGAGCTCATTCAGTCAAGTATCAAGTAGGACTTGGTTGTAATGTAGGCTGTAGGATGGGTAGGATACATTTGGATATAAGAGTGATACACATCCCTAAGAACTTTAATACATACACTTAATCATTCAAAACCTCACACTTATGTCAAAACATAACTCCACCTTCACATCAATATACATCAACTCCCTACTACTTTAAGCACAATTACAACAAGTTACCACTATCAAGGACCATATTGCACAATCAAACACTTATTTTTTCCTTTGTTTTTCAATTCAAGTGGCTCTTACTTTTTCAAAACAGTGCACATGTCTCCTTTGTTCAATAGTTCCACCCAAACGCCAAACCAACCACCCAACACTTCAACTTTTACAAAGTTCATAACAAATTCTAGTGCTCACGAGAGGTACAAGGTTCAAATAGATGGTTAATTCGAAAAAATGGGTGAAACTTGTAATGTGGTTGCCTAAGAAACATGATTACAGGCTCAACGGGGTTGACTAAGATACATAACAATTAGGTGGTTAAATGCATATAACTGGCTCAACAAGGAAATTCCTATATCACTTCCAAGGCTGAATAAAACTACTATGGGGCAAGTTCTAGACATTAAATGCAATTCATAGAATACAAAAACCTCACACACACATGGCACATAACTCATTCAGGATTGGACTATCAACGCACTCTATTCACAACCGTTAAGGAAAGTTATGATCATACAATTTAAGGTACTTATACAAGAATCAAAAACTGAGCTTAAGCGTCACAACTAAAGCACTTACTATTCTCAAGGCATAATAAGGTTAAGAGATATTGCCTTCAATTCAAATCACAGCACAAGGTTTCCTACTCCTAAAAAAATATAAAACTAACAACACCCAGTTCAAACAAAACCCTTGGAAAAGAACCGCGGCACAAAGAAAAACAAAGGGGGAATTATTACACTACCTACAAAAAAAATCTTTTTGTATTTCTTTTCGACTTTAATCCCTCAAGAAACCTATCGATGATATCCATCGTCGGGAAAAATCAAAAATTTCAAATTTTTCCAAAATTTTTCTATCTCTACTAACTACAACTAACAAAAAGAAACTAATATACATACATACAAATATTCCCCACCCCACACTATAAGTTGTTTGGCATGTCCCCATGACACACAATTAAAATGCAAAGGTGAATAAATCCACTTTTTTCTTCCGGACTGTACATACATGGTCCTCATGTTTCAGGCAGTTCACGTAGAACTCCTGAACAACCATTAAACTTTCCTCGTCAGATTCTTTGAAAAACATCCCCATTCCTCGCATGACCAATTCCATATGCACTCTAGGAAAATTGTTTTGTACCGATCCAATATCGATTCCCCTTTTCGGTATGAGCTTTTTGCCTGCTTTTCTATTAAATCAATGATGGGATTCCCATGAGACAAACTTATTCCGATCATATGGATGAGCGGATGCAGAATCTCGTGACCTGAATGTGCCCGCTTGACCACCGGTGGAGGTACTTGACGTTTTTCTTTTTTTGGAGGGAGCCATTACACCTGAAATAACCCACCGAATATCAGCAAATAAATCACTCGGCGGACCAAGAAAGGCTACTCAGACTTCAGCCTCACACTTGGTCACAAAATTACACTTTCAACCTCATTGTGGCATTTACACAAACACTTAACATGCACAACTTTTCCCAACACCTCACAAAGCAAATACTAGCCCTAGATGGACTACATACACACCAATTTCACTTCCCAGCAACTATGTTTTCAGACTCCACGGTGAAAATCAACCTTCACCCTACAATAAAAGGAGAATAAAAAAAAAACAAAAAATTGCTACAAAAAAACAAGAAAAAATAAAAAAAAATGGAAAAATCATCTCACATACCTGAGGTGTCTCTAGGAAGGAGTGCTCGTGAGGAAGGTGGAAGGGAGAAGACTAGGGGAGTGTGTGTAGGTGTCTTTCTTGTTTTTGTAGAGAGGATATGAGAGGGGGAGTGGGTTAGGTTTTTTTATGAAGAGGAGAGGGAAAGGGGAAAACTTAGAAGGAGGGTTGAGGGAGGGGTCCAAAATTAAAAGAAAGAGGTACTTAAATGTGCACGGTCGGGTCATACCGTGTGCGGTCACACACATATGATAGTATACTGGTGCATATGCGCGGTCGCGCATGTCCCAACATAGTCTGACGTCATCATTTGCGCGACCACATGTGCGAGGTACCCTACCAGGTGCGCGGTCACGCACGAGTACACTCACAAGGAGCCTTTTGAACACCTCAGTCCCGACCTTCCGCCACATATACCTTCCTGCACCTACCATGTCTTAATATACACTAATTTCTACCTACTCTATGCTACAAACAAGAAGAAAGAAACAAAAAGGAAAAATTAAGGTAGTAGAAGAGTTAGAGATAGTTCTAAGTTATAGTCGTCAGCTTGACTGGACCGGGCATCTTCAACTGATTATGATACTCGAGGATTGCTGAAAAAATCCTCTAGCAAGATATGGTCTTAGCATGTTCCCATTCACTTTGAAACTCTCTGTTCCGTCCATGTTCTAGATCTCAATGGCCCCATATGGTGATGCATGTTTCACCACATACGGTCTCGTCCATCTAGACTTAAATTTTTTGGGGAATAATCTGAGTCTACTATTGTACAGTAAGACCTTTTTCCTATTCATGAAATTCCTTCAATTTAATCAAACGGTCATGCCTATTCTTCGTCTTTTCCTTGAAAATTTGCGCATTCTTATACGCGTCCAATCTGAATTCCTCCAGCTCATTCACTTGTGATCTTCTGTGTTCACCTGCAATACTAAGATCAAGATTAAGCAATTTAATTACCCAAAAGCCTTATGCTTAATCTCCACGGGTAAGTGACATGACTTTCCATACACCAACTTGAAGGGTGAAGTCCTTATGGTTGTTTTGATCGTTGTTCTATACGCCCATAGAACTTCATCCAACTTTACTGACCAATCTTTCCTGGAAGCACAAACCATTTTTTATAAAATTCTTTTGAGTTCAAGATTAGCTACTTCTACCTGCCCACTAGTTTGAGCATGATGTATACGGCTAAAATCGGAGAGCCCAATTTTACGATCATTACGGAGCTCAGAAGAATTGAAGGTTCGAGCTTTGGCATCGAGGGGGCATATCGAGGGTTCTCGACCCCGGAGCAGTATAGATCGAGGACCATCATGGAAAGGCGGGAAACTTCCAAAATACACGTGATTAAGGCCGACCAAGTACAAAAAATAGTACAAGCCCGTACCGTGGCATTAAATGGCCGTACCAGCCATCTCTCTTTTGTAATAATTACACATATACTATGTTGGGATTCCCCCTCATATATAAAGGGGACCCTTGTCACTTTGTAAGACACATGATATTCAATACAAGAACAAGAACATCCTCTGCTCTCTAACTAAAATATTCTCTACAATTGTTTCATTGATTTATTACCTTTCATTTATTGTGTTCATTAGTTGTTCTTCATTTATTAATCGTTATTAATCACAAATAGGCCATCTTCGAGGCCTTCAATACTGTTATATCATTCTCGATATCCCCTTGTCAAGCTCTTAAGCTCGACCTCGAGGCTCATTCCTACCAACCTCGAGATCCCGTCTCTCCGCTGCTCGATTTGCATAATCTCGTTACCCTTCGCTCTTATTTGTTTTTCTCACTTCTCACCTAGCATATACTGCCTAAATAACTGGTATTAAAATAGATAACGTATTTTAGAACCACAAAATCAAATAAAATTGTAATTACCATTTTCAGGGTAAACAGTTTGGCGCCCACCGTGGGGCTAAAAATAATAGTGATTGTTTTAGTGGTGGTTTTCTAAAAACACAAGTTATTCTTTACACGTTTTCTTGTCCAAGAATCTTCAATTTCAGGTCAGAAAATGTCTAACTTAGTAAACACACATGAGAACAACGGTCCTGAGGATCACGGAGAGAATAACGCAACTACTTCAGGTACCGGTGTGCCACCGCCAAAACCCTGAAGGGGCACCAATGCAAATCCCTGTCGATGAAGGCTTACACAACGCTCAACATGTCGATGAAAGCTCTCATACAGGACCAAACAGTCGAATGAACCGTGTCCACATAAATAATCAAACCCTCGATGGTGAAAAATGTGTACTTGTACCAAATAATCGGAGAAGAATCTTTAACATCAAAACACTTCGCGCATCAAAGAAGTTTGCTATTTTCACAAGAAACGCCCCCAGGGCCAAAAATTTACCGACCACTTAGTGACTGTCCTCGACAGTCACCCCATCGAGTCACCAAAAAATCGAATCCATAAGACCTCAGGGCCGGAAACTTCGAGCTCATAAGCCCTTCATGAGGCAATATCAATCCTGACTTGGGGACTATCCTCGACAGTCACCCCATCGATTCACCAAAAATTCGAAGCCATAAGACCTCAGGGCCGGTAACTTCGAGATCATAAGCCTTCCATAAGGAACTAATGAAAGCCCTCCACGAGGAAACGTCAAAACTGTAAGACTTCAAGCAAGTCATGTGCAAATTTGTAAGACCTTAAAAAAGGCATAACCGCAACTCGGGGACTGTCCTCTACAGTCACCCCATCGAGTCATCAAACACTCGAAGCCATAAGACCTCAGGGCCCGAAAATTCGAGCACGTAAGCCCTCCATGAGGCAATATCACCACGTAAGCCCTCCATGAGGCAAGATCACCAATGTAAGCCCTCCATGAGGCAATATCACCAACGTAAGCCCTCCATGAGGCAATATCAACAGTATAAACTCTCCATAAGGCAATATCAACTCTGACTCGGGGACTGTCCTCGACGGTCGGCTCATCAAGCTATCTAACTCGAAGCCGTAAGACCTCAAGGCCAGCAACTTCGAGCTCATAAGCCCTCCATGAGGCGCCAATATAAGCTCTCCACGAGGCAACATCAAAACTATAAGACCTCAAGCAAGACCTTAAAAATGCATAATCCCAATATCAAAGTCAAGGCTATATATCAAACTCCCAAGACCCCTAAAAAGGCATACCCTCCATATAGACGCCGAGGCTATCTAACTCGGGGACTAAAGGCTGCGACCAAATACGATGACCACCGTCATAAGGCTCCGGCCAAACTAACGCGACTCGGAGACGTCCGACTATTGCCATAAAATCACAAGCCTCGAATTACTTCGAAAAAACTTCGAAAAGAACCGGTTAAAGGTCGTACCGACCTAAAGTGTAAGAGCCCAAGTCACCAGCTACACTAAAGGTCATACCAACCTAATGCGTAAGAGCCCAAGTTGCAAGCTAAAGGTCGTACCGACCCAAAGCGCCTCAGGGCCGATGAGCTCAAGTCAAAACCTGACTATGAGACTGAGCCCTAAATGGTTAACTAAAGCGCCTCAGGGCCAAACGCGTAAGAGACCAAGTCACCAGCTACACCGAAGGTCGTATTGACCTAACGCGTAAGAGCGCAAGTTGCCAGCTACAGGTCGTACCAACCCAAAGTCCCTCAGGGCTGATTTAAAAACCTAAGGGCCGTTGAGCTCGAGTCGAAACCTGACTCAGCGACTGATCCCTAAATGGTTAACTAAAGCGCCTAAGGGCCAAACGCGTAAGAGCCCAAGTCGCCAGCTATACCGAAGGTTGTACTGACCTAACGCGTAAGAGCCCAAGTCGCCAGCTACAGGTCGTACCGACCCAAAGCGCCTCAAGGATGATTTAAAAACCTAAGGGTCGATGAGCTCGAGTCGAAACACAACTCGAAGACTGAGCCCGAAACGGTTAACTAAAGCTCCTAAGGGCCAAATGCGTAAGAGCCCAGTCGCCAGCCTAAAAACCCTCGGGGCCAATTTATAACCCCAAGGGTTTCATCTCAAAGTCCAATTCATCAGTCTAATTATCGACAAGCAAATTAGAGAAACCAATGAATCTTTCATATATATATATATATATGTGTGTGTGTGTGTGTGTGTGTGTGTGTGTATGTGTGTGTGTGTATGTTACAAATATACATTTACAATGCTCCCACAGGAGTCTTTACAAAGAACAAGGAAGGAAAAACTAGTCTGCTCTAGGGACCATCTCCCTCGAAAGCCTTCAAATATCAGCATCAGTACCGGAAGAAAGGAAAAACTTGGCGTCGATCTCATCCTCCTTGGCCTGCTTTATCTCTTCCGAGAGATCAAATCCCCTATCGTGAATCTCTTCGAGAGTCTTCCTTCGAGAGCTATATCGGGCATACTCATTTCCCCTCCTCTCTCTGTCAAAAGCTCCTCTCAGCTCAGCCCGAGCATCGGCAACATCTTCAAATAAACGACCACCTTCTTATCGGCCTTTGCTCGAACTTCTTCAGTTCAGCCCGGGTGTCCATGACCTCGGTCTTCACATTCAAAAGATCAATCTCGAGCTTGGAAATCATGCTCGTCTGAATCGAGCTACTTTCTCGAGCATTAAGAAGTTGTACCTCGAGGGAAGAGGCCTTAGCTAAGGAATTCCTTTGGGCCATAACATGAACGCCTATCTGCGCCTTCAATGCATCGCATTCAAAATTCACTTGCCCGACCTCGCCCCAAAGGCATTCCAACGTTTCCCTTTTTCTCTGCAGCTGAAGCACCAAAACATTAGTTCCCAAAAAGGGGAAAGGAAGCATGTACTCCTTCAGGATAAGGGTTACCTGACGCTCGAGATTGCCTTCATAGTTTCGACTCCGATGCATCTCCGACAGAAGATGTATCAATTCTTTCGTCTTCTTATTGCAAAGAAGCCTGAGAGATTTTTCCTTGCCCAAAGCTTCCCGCAGCCTGGTCTCACAATGAAGTAGCTCAAACTTGAGCTTGTCAAAAACCTACGGAAAAGAAGCTTCAATTCAAAGAATGAAGATTCATAGCCGAAAAGCCAACAAAATCAGCCAAAAATCACCACGGGCAAAGCCGCTGAGCCTCCTCAAAAGTTGAGTGTGCGTCTACTGGCCTGGTCCCATCGACCCCAGTTGAACCGCTCTCGATGGGGATATGATCGCTTGAGACCCCACTTGATTTAGGCGGCTCTTGTCCCCGAACGTCCCTCGAAGTACCTTCGAGGGAGGAAACGGATGATGGTGAAATACTCTTGCTCTTTCCTTCTCGTGGAACCTATCTCTCGAGGCTAGAGGTCCCAGGACCAGCAGGATCGGAGACCTCGGGAGGGCCCCTAGTTCGAGCCATAGATAAGGAACCACCCTCCCGAGGAAGCTGATATCCACGGAATAACCAACGAATATGAATTCCTCTCCAGCGACAGCATCTCCTTTGTGTCTCTGGACAGGCCCCGCCTCGGTGAGAATGTCCTCATCCATCGAGTACCTTTTTCGCTTATTATCCCCCCATCGGCTCCGAAGTCAATGGTCCTTCCCTCTTTCCGAAGGGGCACGACCTCATCTCCGAGAATCCACCAACACCTGTGGTAGCGGAGTTAATACACATAAAAGGAAGAATTCCTCAAAAGGAAATCACATGGATCATACCAATGTGCTTTGCTTTCCATCTTCCTTTCGACAGATCTCGCCACTTGCGTTCAGCATAAGACGACAAAGCTGCCAGCCTCCAAGTCCAGTCCGCAAGATCGGGGATCTCTTCTGGCATCCACGGGACCACTGAGAAAGAGAAAGAAACATAATTGTAAATCAGCCAAAGTAAAGGTCACTAAGGTACGACGTAGCTTACATTTGAAGTTCCATTTCTCGGGGAACGGTAGGAACCCTGCAGGAATGATATCGACGGTCCTCACTCAGACAAACCGACTCATCCATCCTCAGTTCCAGTCCTGGTCGTCACTGGCAATAATGGGCTTGGTGGATCGCGTCGTAGCGCAATCATGCCCCGACAATGTAGAGGTCGATATAATCCGATAAGGTGGCTAAGGGTGAACTCGAGCTCAGCTTTTTTGGTAAAGTACCTCATCATCAACACTATCTGCCAGAAGGACGGATGAATTTGAGCCAAAGTGACTCGATACCTTTGGCAAAATTTGAGCACAAGGCGTTCGAGGGGACCCAATGTAAATGGGTACGGATACACGTTCAAGAATCCTTCCGCATGAGCCATAATATTCTCTTCTCAGGAAGGTATCTGCACCACCACATTTTCTCCCCATCTGCAGTCTCTCCTCACGGCCTCAGGGTGGTTTTCTTCTATCGATCAGATGAACCTCAACGCATGCTCTCGATGGCCCAGGGAATCGAAGGGCTTCTCTAGTGCAAAGTCTTTCTTCAAAGCAAAGCAGCTCGAGGTTAACTCGTCGTACGCCAGCGGTGTACCATCGGCCGGGCAAGATGCAGAGGTAAGGTTTTCCTCTTCTTGGTGAACGGATTCGGGCACGGCAACCATAACTACTCAAGCAAAGGTAAAGAGGAAGAAATTAAAACAGTTTTGCAAGATGAGAAAAGGAAGAGAACGTTGAAAGAAAAGCTAGCTTTGCAAATTTAAAAGACTTAAAATAAAGAGGAAGCAAGTATATATATAGAACAAGCGGTGGCTATTCAACTACTTTGAAAGCCATTTAATTCTGACAAAGTTGTCATAACTTTTGGGGAAGTGTACCAGCGGGGCCACCTCGGTCACTTCACGGTCATGTCACATGAATGACACTGTCACACAGCATTCGAGGGATCGAAGCTCCCATGCCGACTTAACCTCGAGAAGGTGTCCGACCTTGAGGGGATCTACTATTGCAAGCACGGGTTTCGAAGGGCTAAAAATTGAAGCTTGAAAGTTAACTTTTGTGTAAGCATTGCAGGGAAGAGTTTGGGAGATATGTAACAAAGATATATTTTATTTCAAAAAATGCATTTACAAGGGTATTTCTACAAAAATTTCCCCCGAGGGTCCCATATACAGAAAAGGAAAAAAGCAAAACAGTAGGTGAATCTACTCTTTGCCTTCGCTGCTGTCTGAGCCGCTTTTAGAGCCCTTATCTGACGTAGTCGGCATTGCCGATTCTTCCTCCAGGGCCCTGGCTTCTTCGATCTCGGCAGAGAGATAGACGCTCTTAGCGCTCACTTCCTCGAAGGCTTGCCTCCTGGCTTATATGCGAGCAGCAGCATCCCTTTTGTATGAAGAGACGAACTTGTCGGCCTCAAACTTAGCCACAGATAGTGCAGCAGCCTCCTCCTGAGCACCTCGAAGAAGGTCTTGAATTGAGGATAGCTTCCCCCGAAGCGCGTCCCTCTTCGAAGCCACATCATCATTCAGCCGAGCCAGCTCAAGGATTTCGGCGTCCTTGGCTGCAACATCCTCTCGGAGCTGCTCCACCAGGGCATCCTTCTGCATAATCTGAAAAACACAGAAAATAACTCGATCAGCACCAAGCATTGCAATTAAAAATAAAATTGTGGGTACCAGAATATCTGCTCAATGAAGTCGGCCCTCTCTCGGAGCGCTCTCTCCGAGCTTGCCCGGAGGTTGATCAATTCCTCCTCTTTTCGGGCACATAGAGCCTCCAGCTCGACCGACTCCGACATAATCTTCTCAAGCTCCTCTCCACGATGAGTCAACTCATCTTGCATCTTGTAGAAGGCTTGGTCATACAGCTTCTTGACTTGCAACACAGAGGAAGAAAATAAGAAAGCAATAATAGAAAATCGAAGAACAACATATTATTTCGAGAGTGTCACCTGCTTTTGGAGCCTCTCGGCCTCCTCGAGGGCAACGGGGGAATCAACATAGGTCTCCTCCTCTACACCTTCAAAATAGTCTCTAAATGCATCATCCTCTCCATGAGAGGTCTCCAAACCGGGAGTATTCCTGACTTGGGCATCTCGTATCTCCCCTAGAGAAAACGACGGGCCCGAGTGAAATCCACCGGCAACATGAGCCTCCATCGAGGCATCTTCCCGACCTCGAAAAGCTCTAGTAGCAAGCCCTCTGAGCTCATCAACATGGACTGTGCCATGTCTGACGAGCGTCTCGAGGACTGCACCTGAACCCTCCTCGAAGGTATCCTCAACATAGGGCAGGTCTGCATCGGCCGCCTCCAACTCAGCAGACGACCGCCCAACAACTCTCGAAGCATCAACGCTTCATTTTTCCCTTTGTACCAAAGGGAAGGTATCATCACTCTCTTCCTCAGCTCGCAAGCTCTCAGTGGCCATTGAGGATAAGACCGTGACATCGGGCTTGGGCTTCCGAGCCTTTTCCCTTTTTGATTTTGGAGACTCCACTGAGGCCTCCTTCTTCCTTTTCTTGTCCTTGGAGGTCTTGAGAGCCTCTTCCTCACCAGGTAGGGGCGGTCTTATCAACACACCTTCACCAAGGCCTGCACAAGCGTGTTATATCAAAAAACACCAACATCGAAAGTACTTACAAAGAATGAGCAAACAATAACAACAAGAGCATACCGTGGTTCTTAGCCTGCCACCGTGTTTTAGCCAGCTCACGACATATGCATTTGTTGTATGGAAAAATGGAGTCCAAAAGTTTGACCCACCCAGAAGGTCCTGGACCGCGCCGAGAAACCAAGTGGTGGCTACACAATTAGAAGAAAATCAGTCAAAGAGAAAAAAGAGATGGCAAAACATGCTCAATTCAGGGATACTTATATTTCATATTCCATTCCTCCGGGAACGGTATTCTATCAGCACAGATACGTCCGAAGTTCTGATTCTAACAAATCGACTCATCCATACCCGATACTTATCCTTGTCGATGCAGGCGAAGAACGCCTTGGCAGATCGATGGTGCAACTTAATTAGGCCCCCCTCGGAAGAGACGGGGGTTGTATAATCTGATCAAGTGGTCGAGGGTGAAAGTCATTCCCTCGGCCATGTTGGTAATGTTTCGAATCATATATACAATCCTCCAAAAAGAAGGATAAATCTGACCGAGCGTCACTCGGTATTGATGGCAAAAATCGAGCATCACCGGGTCAATCGGTGGAGAGGAAGAATCTATGGGGCCTAAGGTAAAAGGGTATGTATATACGCTGAGAAAGCCAGCCTTATGCGTGACTATGCTTTCGTCAGCTGTAGGAATTTCTACTTGGGCCGCCTCCCCCCAACGGCAGTCAAGTTTTACCCTCTCTATATCGGATACTACACCTATATATCAAGACATGTGCTCGCATCGTCCTGGTGTAGAAGGGGGTTTTCAATCGTGAAATCGGAGACAGTGTCGGAAGGGCTAGGGATGCACTGTTCGATGTTCCCATTCACTTTGAAAATCTCCGTTCCGTCCATGTTCTAGATCTCAATGGCCCCATATGGTGATGCATGTTTCACTACATACGGTCTCGTCCATCTAGACTAGAATTTTTTGGGGAACAATCTGAGACTACTATTGTACAGTAAGACCTTTTCCTCTTCATGAAATTCCTTCTGTTTAATCAGACCGTTATGCCTATTCTTCGTCTTTTCCTTGAAAATTCGCGCATTCTTATACGCGTCCAACCTGAATTCCTCCAGCTCATTCACTTGTGATCTTCTGTAATCACCTGCAAGACTAAGATCAAGATTAAGCAATTTAATTACCCAAAATCCTTATGCTTAATCTCCACGGGTAAGTGACATGACTTTCCATACACCAACTTGAAGGGTGAAGTCCCTATGGTTGTTTTGATCGTTGTTCTATACGCCCATAGAACTTCATCCAACTTTACTGACCAATCTTTCCTGGAAGCACTAACCTTTTTTTCTAATATTCTTTTGAGTTCACGATTAGCTACTTCTACCTTCCCACTAGTTTGAGCATGATGTATACGGCAAAAAACGGAGAGCCCGATTTTACGATCATTACGGTGCTCAGAAGGCTCGAAGGTTCGAGCTTTGGCATCGAGGGGGACTATCAAGGGTTCTCGACCCCGGAGCAGTATAGATCGAGGACCATCATGGAAAGGCGGAAAACTCCCAAAAGGCACATGATTAAAGTTGACCAAGTACACAAAATAGGCCCGTACCGTGGCATTAAATGGTTGTACCAGCCATCTCTCTTTTGTAATAATTACACATTTACTATGTTGGGGTTCCCCCTCATATATAAAGGGGACCCTTGACACATTTTAAGACACATTATATTCAATACAAGAACGAAGAACATCCTCTGGTCTCTAACTAAAACATTCTCTACAATTGTTTCATTGATTTATTGCCATTCATTTATTGTGTTCATTAGTTGTTCTTCATTTATTACTCGTTATTAATCACGAATAGGCCATCTTTGAGGTCTTCAATACTGTTATATCATTCTCGATAGCCCCTTTCAAGCTCTTAAGCTCGACCTCGAGGCCCATTCTGACCAAACTCGAGACGCCGTCTCTCCGCTGCTCGGTTTGTATAATCTCGTTATCCTTCGCTCTTATTTCATTTTCTCACTTCTCACCTAGCATATACTTCCTAAATAAATGGTATTAAAATAGATCACGTATTTTTAGAACCACAAAATCAAATACAATTGTAATTACCATTTTCAAGGTAAACACATGATATAGGGTTCTTGTTTTATGAGTTACCCCATAATTAGACAACAAAGTGGAAAACTATTTATTTACGAAATATGAACCATTTTCACATATGATGACTCAGGGAGTTCCAAAGCGGGTGAAAATAATCTTTCGAAGAAATTCACATACTACCCGAGCACCATCGGTCCTAGTGGGGATTGCCTCGACCCACTTGGAGACGTAGTCAACGGCCACTAGGATGCACTCATAAGAATGAGACAATGGGAAGGGTACCATGAAGTCAAAGCCCCAGACATCAAAGATTTCACACACGAAAATGGAATTCAGGGGAATCTCATCCTTTTTACTAATGTTACATGCCCGTTGGAACTTTTCACATGCAACCACGTAAGATCTTGCGTCCTTGTACATATATCTCCAGTAAAAAACGGCCTCCATGACCTTCGTTGTTGTCCTATTTCCTCCATAGTGTCCTCTAGTTGCTCCATCTTGACTATGGGACAACATACTTCCCATTTTGCCTTCTGGTATGTATCTCCGAATTACATCATCTGCACATAATTTAAACAAAAAGGGATCATTCCAGAAGTAATTTTTTATCTTGCTTTGCAGCTTACTTTTCTGGTTGGAGGTCAATTTGTGTGGTAGCCATCCACTAGCCAAAAATTTAGCTATGTCAACGAACCATGACGGTCTATCAGAGACCGCTGCATTGGAAACAATCAGCTCATCTGGGAACTCATCTCGAATGTCCAGGTGGTTTCTCCAATCGCGACAGGTGGTCAGCAACTTTATTTTCAGTGCCCTTCCTGTCTTTGATTTCTAGATCAAATTCTTGTAGCAACAATACCCACCGCATCAGACGCAGTTTAGATTCTTTCTTACTCAGCAAATACTTCAGTTCTGAGTGATTAGTATACACTATTACCTTGCTTCCCACTAAATAGGATCTTAAATTGTCAAAAGTAAAGACTACTGCAAAGAAATCCTTCTCTATGGTATCATAGTTCACTTGAGCATCATTCAAGGTCCGACTTGCATAATAAATGGGTCTGAACAGTTTATCTCTCCTCTTCCCCAACACTATTACCACTGCCACATCACTGGAATCACACATGATCTCAAAGGGTTCACTCCAGTCAGGAGTCACCATTATGGAAACACTCACTAGCTTTTCCTTAATCAGTTTGAATACTCTGAGGCACTCTACACCAAACACAAATTTCACATTCTTAGCAAGTAATGTTGTTAAGGTCTTGGTAATGTTGGAACAATTCTTGATGAACCTTATATAAAACCGTGCATGCCCCCAAAAAACTTCTGATGCTCTTCACTGACGTTAGTGGAGCTTAGCTATCACATCTACTTTAGCTCTGTCAACCTCAATGCTGTCATCTATGACTTTATAGACCAAAATTATCCCCTACTTAACCACTAAGTGACACTTTTTCTAGTTGAGTACTAGGTGAGTGTCCTCACATCGGTTCAAAACAAGTTCGAGATTGACATCATGCATCTCTGAAATGTTGTTGGTGCATTGCATAATCCAAAAGGCATTCTCCGGTATGCAAAGATTCTGTACGGGCAGGTAAAGGTGGTTTTCTCAATATCTTCAGGAGAAACGGGTATATGATTGTGCCCTGAATATCCATCTAAGAAGCAGTAACATCCACGCCCTGCCACCTTCTCCGAAAGGAAGAGGGAAGTGATCCTTCCTTGTTGCATTGTTTAGCCTTCGGTAGTCTATGCACATCCCCCAACCAGTAACTGTTCTGGTAGGAATTAGCTTGTTGTCCTCGTTTTTCACCACCGTCATGCCTTCTTTTTTCGGAACAACCTGTACGGGGTTGATCCATTGTCTATCTGAGATGAGAAATATTATACCTGTATTCAACAATTTGAGTATCTTTTTCTGCACCACCTCCTCAAGGTTTTTGTTCACTTGTGTTGGGGCTTCACCACCGGTTTGTTACCTTCTTCCAACAGGATTTTGTGCATGCAGATTGCGGGGTTGATCCCCTTAATATCGACTGTACTCCAACTGATTGACTTTCTATGCTTCCATTGTAACTCCACAAGCATGTGTTCCTGTTCACCTATCAAATCAGCAACAACAATCATAGGAAAATTGTTAGTCTCCAAAAAAACATATTTCAAATGTGTCTGGAGTACTTTCAATTCTAGTTTCAGCTTGATCTTTTCTTTTTCGAATTCTTCTTTATCTACCACTTGTTTCTCATCTTCTAGTGCCTCAACTTCCTTCTTGATCTCAGAATCGTCATCCTTTGTTGTGCTTGATTGACTAATGCATCTCTCTAATGAATCACCTACCAACTTATCCATCTTGTGTTATTCATATAACTCTCCCACCACATCTAGTTTGAGACAAGCATAGGCAGATGCCTCATCACACAGGTATTTCATCATTCTCTTCATTTGAAACACCACCTTTTCATTTCCCACTCGTAGCATGAGTTGTCCCTCATATATATCAAGAATATCCTGGCTAGTGCAAAGGAATGGTCTCCCCAAAATTAGAGGTACCTCCTTATTCACTTTCATGACTACTACGATGAAGTCTACTGGGAAGACAAATTTGTCCACCCTCACCAGAATGTCCTTATTATGCCCTCTAGTATGATCATGGTCTTATTAGCCAGTTGTAAAGATACCGGCATAGATTTGATCACTCCTAGTTCTACTTCCAATTTCTTGAACACCGATAATGGCATCAAGTTAATGGATGCACCTAAATTGCACAAGGCCTTGTCAAAAATTTTGATCCCCAATGAGCAGGGTATAGTGAAACTGCCAGGATCCCCACACTTGAGGAATTTTATTTTGTAGAATGGCACTACAGTAGGAATTCAGTTTGACCACTTTTATTTCCTCGAGCTTCCTTTTACTTGAAAGGATTTCCTTCAGGAATTTTTGCATAGGCTGGCATCTGGGTAAGCACCTCGGTGAACAGGATGTTCAAATACAGCTATTTCAGAAACTCCAAGAATTTCCCAAAGCATCTGTCTAGTTTCTCCCGCTTCATATTTTGAGGAAAAGGTAAAACTGGCATGTGCTTGCTTTCCTCAACTGTGGTGCTTAATTTCTTCTTATCAACTTCCTTGCTGCTAATATCCTCCTTAGGTAGAGATTCACCAATTTTCTGTTCTTCTACTATCTTGGTTGAGTTGATATCCTTCTCAACCCATGGTTTTGCAGTGTTCTCTGTCAATTTTTTCCTACTCCTGAGAGACACGACCTTGATCGTCTCTTTTGGATTCTTCTCAGTGTCTGCCGGCAAAGTCCCCGAAGCCCTTTCTGACAACAATGATGCGAGCTACCCCATTTGTCTTTCTAGATTCTAGATGGTTGTGCCTTGTTCCCAAATAGAGGTCCCTTGAGTCTCAAGTTTTTCATCTGATTTATTTATGAATGCCTTCATTATATCTTCTAAACTTGAGTTGTTGGGTTGTGGAGGCTGGTATGGTTGCCTCTGTTGGTTCTGGAAGCCAGGAGGTCCTTGAACTGGTGCTCTGGGATTTCAGTGCTGCCATGAGTTCAAGCTACCATTTGAAGAACTCCATGAGAATAACGAATTTCTTCATCCCATAGAATTAAAATTATCATCTCCTTGGTAGTTGCCTCTGTTGAAATTTCCTAATGCCTTAACTTCTTCTTCTACAGTGAAGATTTAGCACTCATGAGTTGGGTGTCCCAATCCACAGATGTCACATCCCACATGTGGTTAGTTTTGAATCTGAGCTATCGTCGGTTGCTTGATGTCTTTAGCCATAGCTGCAATTTGGTTCTGCATTACTACAGACGATTCTACTTGGTGCACCCCAGCTGATCTTCTTCAATCCCTTTGGTCAATGGACTATTGTTCTACGTCTTCAGATAGTTCATTTAGAACTGTGACAATCTCTTCTGGAGTTTTCTTCATTAGAAGACTTGCAACCGTACTATTCAACAATCTCTTTTATGAGGGCACCTCCACAATAACTCCTTAAATCTTTCCCATTCCTCTAACACTGTCTCCCCTTCACCTTGGATGAAATTGTGAATCTCCTTCCTCATCTGTCCAGTCTTAGCAGCAGAGAAATAGTTTTCTAAGAACTTGGTAGTCATCTCCTCCCATGTGCGGATTGACCTTATTGGTAGACTTCTCAACCACTACTTTGCATCATCCTTAAGTGAGAAAGGGAATGCTCTGAGATAGATTGCATCATGTGATACTTCATTGTAGTGGAATATGTTCATAATTTCGTCAAAATCCATCATATGGTTGTTGGGATATTCATTAGGTTTTCCTATGAACATACAGTTGTTTTGAATTGTCCGGATGACTCCCTGCTTGAGTTCAAAATTGTTGGCATCAATGGGTGGGGGCCTCACACTAGATTGTTGTTGGTTGTACATAGGTCTGGCATAATCTTCTAGAGACCTCCCAGGCCTGGGAGCTGCATTTTCAAATTCATCTTCGATCATGGTTTGGTTGAGATTGAACCTTCGATCTTCGTCGACTATTTCATCCGTAGCTCTACGGACTGCTTCAGATGCTAACCGTGCATCCTGTTGTTAAGCTGCCTCTCTCGCAGCTAGGTTCACGTCCTTTTTGTTTTTCACCATTGTATTTTGAGTCGAAGTCTGACCCAACAACGATGTGCTCGATTCTTTCTCCCATCTCAACTGCCGCAGGTGCTTGTCTAATGTCAGGTCGTATGGCAAAAATCCTTTGGAAGAGGATCAATTCATACACCACTGAACTTAACATGTTTCCTGCACACATATAAGAAGAGCGTAAAAAGGAAAATAAAATAAAATAGTTCCTGAATTAGCACCAAAAATTATTTCAAACAATATTAATCGCCAATCCCCGGAACGACACAAAAATTTGACGAGCGCAACACCAGTGTATAATACTTAGGCTCGCTAGTCAAAGATAGTATAGTATTAGATCGTCTCCACAGGGATTGGTTTATATAATGTTCCAATAAATCTTCAGCTTAACACTATCCAGGAAAATAAACCTTTGATTTGTTACCGACTAATAATAAAAACTAAGATTATCGATGGTGAGAAAGTAATAGAAATTTAGTGACTAAGTAGCAATGATTGAATATCAAGGTGCAAAGTAAGGGTTGTGACAAGATATGTGATCAACTATTATTTCGGGTACTCCATGCTAAGTTCACTCTTAACTTCTATTGACTCTTTCGATTGCAACAGATGATAAGGCTATCTTGAGGATACAAATTCTTCTTCCGAATGAATGAGAGTTTTTTTAACCAACCTAATGACAGGTCCTATGAATACATGCAAAAAATACAGTGAATGAATGATCTTTCGAAGAATGTCTCTCGACTATTCTTCCAAATTGGGTCAATTGATAACTCTCTAAGCTCTTTCGATTACCTACTAGAGTCTTAAAATCAAACCAAACAAGATAATACAATGTGAATTGCAGCAACACCACTCTTTCGATTAAAGTAAAACCACAATTGGCCTTGTCATTCAATTAATAACTCATTCACGAATTCAGGTAACTAACATAGAGTAAAACCCAAACAATAGTCAAATTACAATATCTGTCAATAACCCTAAGATTACTCCATAGTGGAGAAGTTTTTTATCACAAGAATATTAGAAGAACAAGAAGACATTACAATTCCCAAAATCAAACAAACTTTCATATGTTGATACCCAATTTTGCCCTCATATTTTTTCAAATAATATATATATTTTTAAAATATCATTTTGCATCATTACTTAGTCTACAAGAGTCACATGAGCATTTTCTATAATTTTTAAAGTTTTAAGATTAATTTTCTGGCATTTAAATTACTTAAATATTTATTAATTATCCTTTTAAATTATTTGTGATGACTTAATCATCCAAATTTGTTATTTACACCCACATACATGTTTTAATACATTTTTTACTTAATGTCACATAATTATATTTGTATTTCTGAGCTATTTACATAATTTTGCAAAAATAGCTTATATTCTACAAATAATTACGTTTATTATATTATTTATGCCAAAGTAGAATTTTATATTTTTATAATGTTGAGTTAATATTTTTAAAATATTTTTACAGCATAAATATTATTTTTACCATTTATTAGATGATTTAATAATTTATTTTTTTATTAATTTTAAAGGATTTCAAGAGCTGTCCCGAAACAGGCTAACTTTCGGACCAAAATTTGGCCCTAACCAATAGCCCATTAATTTTACCCTTTAGAATCCCAAACCAAACAACCCATCCGCCCAACCCAATCTAGACCAGCTTCAGACCCGCCCCACTCCCTTTTTTATCATGACCGTTGATCTTAAATGATCAACGACCCATAATAAATCCCCATCTCTCCTTATAACCCTCCGCCCAAACCCTAGAGACCCATTTCCCTGCCAGTCGACTCTGTATTCTCTCATCTTTCCACTCGTCCCTGAGAAGCCCTAGCCGTCAAACCCTTAAATTCTCTTCGATTCCAACCTAAACATGAAGTGTCTTCAAACTAGTGAGTGTCTTGACTTTTGCAATTCTATCTTCTTTTGCTTGTTTCCACTGCTTAGAATACTCATGTTATTCAAAGAAATATGACTCCAATATTATTTTACACGCTTTTGTAGATACCCTATAACTCTGAGTCTTTGATTATCATAACCTATTTAGATTCTTATGCTCAACTTGGATGACTGTAACGACCCGGCCGGTTGTTTCGTGAGATTATCCCCATTTCCTCTATTTCAGCTTTGTCATATGCTATATAACCTAATTATTATGTGTTGGGTCGGTTAGTTCGGGTTCGGAGTGGTCGTGGTGAGAATTGAGGCACTTAGTCTCTTAGATGAGCTTAATAGTTGGAAAAGTCAATCAGGAGTTGACTTATAGGTAAACAACCCCGAAATGTGGATTTTATGGCTCAGATAGCTTTGTTAGGTGATTTGGGACTTAGGAGTGTGTTCTGAATGTGATTTTGAGGTCTGGAGTAGAATTAGGCTTGAATTGGCGAAATTGAGTTTTTGGTGATTTTCGATCGGCAGTGGAAAGTTAGATATCGAGGTTGGAATGGAATTCCAGAAGTTGGAACAGGTTCGTGGGGTCATTTTGGATGTGCGTGCAAAATTTCAGGTCAATCGGACGTATTTTGGATGGATTCGACATCTTTGGCAAAATTTAGAAGTTTCAAAGTTCATAGGATTGAATCCGAGGTGAATTTGGTATTTTTGCGCTGTTTTAGGTGTTTCGAAGGCTCGAATAAGTTTTAATGAGGTTGTGGGATGTGTTGGCATGTTTGGTTGAGGTCCCGCGGGCCTCAGGTGAGTTTCGGGTGGTTAACGGATCAATTTTTGGTCTTGAGTGATGGCAGATTTTTCTGGTGTTTGGTTCTAGTTTTCTCCTATGCAATCGTGTAGGGATTCTTGCGATCGCGTAGGCTTAGCGGATGGGGTTGGGTACGTTGAGCTATGCGATCACAGAATGGAGAATGTGATCGCGTGAGAGGGCAGTCTTTGGTCTTCGCGAACGCGTGGCCTTGTTTGTGTCCGCATAAGAGGAAGGGAGCGCGTGAGGTCGAGATGGTTATTCTTCACGATCACGTGAAGGTGTATGAGATTGCGTAGGGTAAGCTTGGGCTATGATATTTTTGTTCTTTGCGATCGCGTGTGTATTTCGGCAATCGCAGTGAATAAAATACCTGGGCAGATTCTTTTTAAGTTCAAAGCGAGGGTTTAGTCTATATTTTCAAAAACCCATTAGAGAGCTCGGGAGAAGGTGGAAATTGAAGGGATTTTTAGTGGAGTTCTTGAGTTAAGTGTTCTTCAATCATATTTTGGTTAATTCCATGATTTAGTCTCGATTTTTATCATTTAATTTGAAGAATTAGAGTGGAAATTGGGGAAAATGGGAGGAAAGTTTGAGAATTTCTTTTGATGATTTGAGTGGGCATTTGAGGTTGGATGAATTTGATATGGGGTAGACTCGTGAGGGAATAAGGATTCTAGTTTTGTGATTTTCATCGAATTCCGAGACGTGGGCCCGGGGGTCAGGTTTGGCCAATTTCGGGATTTTGGGTTTATTTTGGAAATATTCGAATGGGTTTCATTCCTTGGCATATAATAATGATATAAATCTGATTTTGGTATATTTGGAGCACTCAGAGGCCTAGTCTAGAGGCAAAGGAACTGTGGGCTAGGATTTTCGCCGGCTTTGAGGTAAGTAACTTCCAAACTTGGTTCTGAGGGTTCGAAACCCCGACCTATATGATACATGACTATAATTGAGGTGACGCACATGCCAAGTGACGGGCGTGCGGGCGTGCACTGAGTATTTGTGGCCTGGCTCATCCCATGGCACCGTATAAGAGTTATTACGGATTGATATCCGCATGTCTATTAATGTGGTAAATGTGAACATGTTAGGAATCATGTTAAGTATAAATGCTAAGTCTTCACGTCGAAAATGCTGAGACCCGAGTAGTCGTATATTACTGTCTGATTTTGTGATTATTTGATTTCATATACGCAGTCCTGTTATAGTATATCATTTCATGCCTCAGTCTCAGTAAATGTTAATTATATGCATATTTATCATTGTTTGGGCTGATTTATACATCTGTGAGCCATATGAGTGAGACTGGAGAGTAATGACTGAGTGAGGCCAAGAGCCTGTTGTTGAGACAGTTATGAGATCGGACTGCACACCGCAGTGATACTTTAGTCATGCCTTCGTTGGCTTGATATAGCGCTTGGGCTAATAGGACCCCTCTGGAGTCTTTACACCCCCAGTGAGAGCATTGATATTGAGGGATGGATCTTCCCTGGACATGGACCTTGTCCGAAGTTGATGATATGTGAGGGATGGATCGTCCCTGGACATGGATCTTGTCCGCGTGTTGTGTTCCGGAGATGGATCTTCTCCGTAGGGCTGGATTGGCCTTTTTCCTCAGTACCAAGTGACTACAGTCACCGATTATTATGTACATTCCAGGATGGACCTTCCCTGGGTCCGAGAGCCATATACGGTACTGAGTGGACTGCCGTGTGAGGGTTATGAGCACTATGTGCATTTCCACACTGGTTTCACATACTTATATGATGGCATGTAGAGTACTCCGACATACTTGGCATATTTTGTATATTTTTTGATAAACTGCTAGCATGTCTAATTTATGTACGTTGTTTATTGTAAATCCCGAGGTTTAGTCTGTCACTACCTCTCAGCCCATAGGTTGGGTTCGTTACTTACTGAGTTGGTGTACTCACATTACCTCCTGCACCTTGTGTGCGGATCCAGGTACACCGGGACCCGGTAGTGGATACTCAGCAACTGTCAGAGTTTCTTCAGAGTTATCGAGGTAGCAGCTGGCGATCACGACCTCGTCTTCTCCTCCTTTACCTTCATGTCGCACTTTTATTATTACATACTATGTTGTCATTTCCTATATTTTTACATTTGTACGTTGTAGTAGCTCGTGACTTGATGACACTAGATCCGGGGTTGGAATTGGAAATTTTGCTTTAAAAGTTGTTAACGTTCAAATGGATTATTATAAATATTCTGCTTCTAAATTTATGAATTTTTCGAAAATTAAACTTGGATTCAACGAAATGTGTGGCTTGCCTAATTCCACGACAGGCGCCATCACGACTAAGGATTTGGGGTCGTGACAATGGCTGGGTAACTTTAAATTTACTTTGTGTTTCACTGTTTATTATGAGTCTGTCTAAAACTTTGTTCTGGATTCTTGCACTGAATTTCCTAGGGAATCGTCTTCTTCCCAGAACTTGCCTTATGTCCTTCATGTGAACTCTATTATTACCTGCTTACATGAACCAAATCTATTGTCGTGATGCTTTAATCAACCTATTGTTGTATTTGGTTAATCCTGTATTCTTTGGTATTGTTTAAGCTCCTAGTTGAGTCCTACTACATTTAGATTCCATGAACATGTATAGTTGACTAGCTTAAGCTCAGAAGTCTGTCTGCTCTGCTTAACCTTAAGTTGGCAATGTTTTCTACCATAATAATCTTGAACTTGGGAATCTCTACGCTGCACTCGACATAATTAAGTGCATGCTTACCATGTTGAACTAAGTAATATGCCTCCTCAACTCTGCTAATGTTGCACATGCCACACTCTTTCACTTGTTATGAACCTATATTGTCATTCCTTAGGCTCAACTCTTCTATTAAGGTTTCTCTTTGTTGATCCTTTAAGTTTTCATAATTAAATCCTCCGTTTTGAAATTACCTTGAGTTGTTTTGGCCATGCTAATGCTTGAAACTTCTTTAGAAGTAGTCTGTCATCCTATGATGATCCAACACCAACCCCACCTAAAACTGAAAAATGCAGGCATAAACTTGTCCTATGTGCGTTCTGCCAACATGGCGCATGATTTTGTCTATACATTTTGGTGATGATTAGATTTACAGTCTTAATAAAATAAGTGTGTGTGCTTCCTTCTTAGACTAGTCAGTTCAATATATAGTATGTTGTATGTAATCATGTATGAGTCCCTCGTCTGGGTTTGATATCTGTTCTATGTGAGTTGAACTTGGCTGTTGGGTTCAGACTTACTGTTGGTTTCATGAGCTGGGTTCTGGGTCTACTGGAGCTGTCGAAGGCTTAGAAAAGCATTCGGTTTCTATATTGGGCCTATCATTGGTCCTATAGTGGTCTTCTGCTGTAATTATTCATATTTGATTATTTCATATGGCCTGTAATAACTTGTAATAACGAATGATGGGGAAGTTCATAAAAAGGGGGGTTGGGATGCTTTAAATGTCGCATGAATGGGTAGATAACGTGTTTATAGGGCCTACTTGCTTGTTTGCTACTTTGTTTGGAATGCCTATTTCTATACACTAATAGAGATCATGCCTATAGGAATTCAAACACCTCACTCATTTAACTTGTCTAATTATCATAAGCATGAGTTTAAGTGCTTTACCTGTTCACATGTCTACTTCTACGCGTTACTAGATAGCATGTCTATAGGAATCAAGCATCAACAATTATTTGCTCAATTTGTGCAACTACGGTGTGCTTATTAGATAGCATGCCTGTAAGACCGTGTTAATATATGCCTTTGCTAATTCCCATCTAGATACCATGTCTATAGGGCTTTAATTGATTAGCTAATCGACTTCTTTTGTTGTCTTATTACTCTTCCCACCTAGATAACATGCTTATAGAATAAGCACGATAAATCTTCCAATTGTTAGAGAACCTGGCTTAATATTTCTACTCACTTAGAAAGCATGCCAACTAACATAAAATACGAGTAATTTCGAGTTTTTCAATGGCTTTCACTGTCACATTGTGCGAATCACTTAGTGATCATGTCTATAGGTTTTCATAACTTGTAATATGTTATCTTGATAATCCGAATTGCAGCACTACCCATGAGATATTCTTAAGTTGTGCGGTCACTCAGAAGCCATGCCTATAGGTTTAAGCAACATCTCGATTCTGAAACTGCCTACTGCATAATATGAAATCTGCCCGCGTGCATTTGTTCTTACATGTGGAGGCTAACATGGGCCTTTAGTTGTCTTTTTGTGAAGTCCTATCTGTTTTGAATGTCACTTAGTTTTATCATTTTGAGAAACCTAAGTAAAGTTCAGAATCACCCAAATAGTAGGTCCAAAACCTCCTGGACCATAGGCTTGAGACAGGTAGTGCGTGCATAGGATGCGACTTAGAATTGAATTAGAACGCTTTTGGTAAACAACTTTAACATAGTAATCGGGTAGCAGGAGATGATAGTGTGTGCCCACTGAATAATATGAGCAACTCCTATCTAAAAGGAGTTTTTAAGTATTATTTATGTTACATGGGGTGATCTTTTAGGTTAAAAAACTTAGGACCCCCCTTTTTCTTTATATACTTGATATCTGCACTTAGTCGTTTAATATAGACCACTGTAGTTGTATCCTTGTAGTCCTTAAAGACTTGTACCAATTATCATTTGTGTTATAATGAAATCTTCGACTTTTATATTTCTTTGTTTATTTTATCACCTATCCTAATCCACATAGTCTTAAGTTCCACCGGGACCCACAGTTGTGGACCTCGGAGAGTGCCTAACACCTTCTCTTTGAGGTAATTTGAGCCCTTACCCAATCTTTGATGGCGTTGACTAGTCAAACAGAGTTATTTGCATAATAGGTGCCCTAACGCACCTTAAAATCGTTAGGTGGCGGCTCTTTTATTTTAATACCCATTTAAAAGAGTTGTCACACGTCGAAACCCAATTTCACGAGAAAAAGGGGCGCGACAACATGGCGACACTGATGGGGATATCACTTTTAGGCTCTTACCATAATGAATTTGGCTTATGTGAATTCCTTTCTTTGTTACGTGCACATCCCTTCCCTTCCTCGCCTTTATTTTTTTAAATCTGCTATGACATGCACATCCCTCCCCCTATTCACCTTTACTTGCTATGACCTCTCTCTTATCTTGTCAAAATGGCTATATCATGCCTAATCCCTTGCTTGCTTTATTACATTCTTGCATATATTCTGCGAACTAAACTGATTTCTTCCATTTGTCTTTCTTTTCTACGTTTACTTTGCCATTGTATTTACTGCTTTCACATATTTTATCATGTAAATACTTGGCAACGTGTTATTATCGCTGCATAAAGCATGCTCCCCATAATACTCCACTCGTGCCAATTATCAACATAGAGGCGCTTGATGAGTGTCCGCACTCTTCCAAAATTACCCTATGAAAATCGGAAAGGCTTATTTACGGTAGACTAGTCGATTAGCGATGCAATCGATGGTCCTGTGCCTTTTCCTATAAAGTTGTCCACTTGGGAGTACCAGTCTAGACCATTCTAGAAACCCTACTCCAACTTAAAATTTACATGCATCATGCTAAACCCAGTACGGATTGGAGCGTTATTAACGTAACAACCCGCTAAGATAAACTTTGTCCAAAGTCCGACGGGATTTCCACAATCCCAATGGACACTATCATATTATGTGCATTTCTTGGAGAAAATGAGCCAATGTGTTTATCATTATTGTGTCAATATCCAAATCTGGAGGGGGAAAGGGGCTAACTTTTGTTTGTTTGCAGAAAATGAGGCATGAAGTCCCTATGTTCGTTATGGTCCAAAACATCCCACCCTTTCTACTTGACTGGTGGAAAGATCTTGCACATTGCGACAAAAACCATGTGAGAAGAGTATCAGGTAACATGGAATCCTTGCTAAACATTCAACCAAATAGGTCATTGATTGAAGCCGCTGCCATGTTGTAGGATGAGAAAAGGGTCGTCTTTCGATTGGTGGACGATGAAACGGGAGACGTGGAAAGAGAAACCATTGAGCCAGACAGGCATCATGCCGGTCATGTGTACTTATATCCATCGAGTTTGGTGGACGATGCAGTGGGAGACGTCAAGCCATGAGTCGATCTGAAAGACAAGATCATAGATGACGCTGCTGAGGCATAAGTTAAGTATAGAAGGCTACGCAAAAGGGTTTTCGAGTCTGAAGCCAAACACTGGAACAACACAAAGTGAACATGGAAGCAATAAAGGAATGGAAGGAAATTGCCACTAAGTCAACAGAGAGATTGGAATACTTGGAACAAGTATTGATGGAGCTTGAAGGAAAGATGAGGAAGAGACTCTCAGATTGTCAAAGCACGGATGGCAGTGATGGAGGGCATCTAGCAAAGGCTTACTTACTGTTGGATATGCGCGATCTGGGGAACCTAATCTATGGAGTCAAAAGAGCCAAGCACGGGGAAGGTCCTTCAGGGACCAAGTAGACTAGGAAATGATATTCTTTACTGCTTTATAACTTAGCTTTAGATTTCGATTGTCATAATGCTAAATGCCATTAGTAACTTTATTAATATTGTTGATTTAGTAAAGGTTCGGCTCATTTTTTGCATTAATGAAATGACGCAATTATTGGCATTGATTTTCTCCAAGTCTATGTGTCGCTTAGGCCTACCTCAAGCACAATGAGGTCCCCAAAATTAGGATGTGAATTATTGCATGACCTTGAAAAACATGTTTTAATACCGCAAGCATTCTTTCAATATTCCTTAGTAACTTGGATACCTTTTGTTTTCTTTTTCTTTTCTTTTGATTATTCCCATTCCCCAAGGTTGGCTCGTGCATACTGGCATGGTCAGCATATCAACCTCCTCCTCCACCAAGCGATCCCAAAGTCAAAGAAAAATGGATGATTTGAGTGGTATCAGAAAAGATAATGCTACCATGGCAGAAAAAGTTGAAACTTCGGATGGTCGAAGTACTCCAACGCAGAATGAATTGGTATTACGTCTGGAACAAAAAATCTTAGAACTATAAGGCGAACTTGAGCAGGTCCGAAACTTGGCAAATCTTTCCCTCACTCTCAGTGTCCCTGACATTAACCAGCAAAATTTGACTACCCAAAACCAGATACCACCCCAAAACACACAAAACAAAAACCTACCACCAAATCCTCCTGCACCACACCAATATCCCACACCTCCACAGAATCTTAATCCTCCACCAGTACTAACTCCTCAACAACACTCTCATCATCCAACTCAATAACCACAAACCACTACTTATCACACTCCCCAGAATGCACCACAACCTACTCTTGATCCCTAAAACTAAACCAATGACCACCCTTATACCCAAGTTCCTGGAATCCACCAAAGTAATCCGATATATGTGGAAACTTTACCCCATACTCCGCAAAAATCCCTATACATACCCGAATCAACTGAAAAATAAGTGCTCATTAAGAAAATGGCATATGAATTCAAGAAGCTCAGGGTTCAGAATGTTGAAGTCGGTAAAGGCGTTAAAGGTCTATACTATGAGGACCTATGCATTCAGCCGGATATGGAACTGTCGGAGGGTTACAAACCTCTCAAGTTCGAAATGTTTGATGGGACTGGTGATCCGAAAGTGCATCTGAGAACATATTGTGACAAACTTATAGGAGTGGGCAAGAATAACAAATCTGCATGAAACTATTCATGCGAAGCCTCACAGGAGATTCTTTGTCTTGGTACATCAGTCAAGACCCAAAGAAGTGGGTTAGTTGGGTAAGCATGGCGTCATACTGCATGGACAGATTCAGATTCAACACGAAAAATGCACCATACATTTTCTACATTCAAAACCTCAAGAAGAAGCCAACAGAAACCTTCCACGAGTATGCTACTCGTTGGAGATCAGAAGCCGCGAAAGTAAGGCCAACATTTGAAGAAGAATAAATGAACAAGTTCTTCATCAGAGCTCAAGACGTGCAGTATTATGAAAGGTTAATGGTTATCGAAAATCACAAATTCTCCGACATCATTAAGCTAGGAGAAAGAATATAAGAAGGGATTAAGAGTAGGATGGCAACCAACTTCGAGGCGCTGTAGGCCACGAACAAAGCTTTGAAACCAGGAGATATTTCGAAAAAGAAGGAAGTAGGTGTCGTAATGGTAGCCCAGGGTCCTAAGTCTCCTCTCACATACAAAACACCTCTACCCACATACCAACCATCACCCCCCAGATACCAACAACCTGCTACCACCTATCATGCCTATAATACTCAACCCGCATATTACCACTCTCCACCACCTGCCCGCCAAAACTACCAAAAACCACGACCAAATTTTGATCGAAGACCGCCTAGACAATACACCTCAATTGCCAAACCCATAGGCCAACTATACGAGAGGCTGAAGGCTGCTGGTTACGTCACTCTCATTCCTGCCGTTGCTATGGATATTCCTCCCAGTTGATCAACCCCAACAAGATATGTGCCTATCATTCAGGCATGAAGGGTCATACCATTGATGAGTGCCATACATTGAAAGATAAAATTCAAACACTGATCGACACTAAGGTCATACAGACAAAGGAAGTTGCACCAAATGTTCGTAACAATCCTCTCCTAGATCACAGAGGTGAGGGAGTAAATGTGATAGAGACGGATGAAGAATGGGACCCGGAGGGGTCAATCGGACTTATTCGAGAGGGAAATACTCTTAAAACGTCTCCAGTCACCCTCACGCCGGTTGTGGTCCTAACCCATGCGTCGTTTGAAGTTGAGGTATCTACACCCTTCACCGTGATGGTGTCTCCCATGCCATCCTACTAGTCTGATGCCATCCCATGGGGCTATGTTGCGGAAGCAAGGAGAAAAAGAAAAACGAAAATAGAGGAAACAAGGGCAGCACAAGGTATGACTAGAACTGGACGAGTTTACACACCTGAGAACCTGGGAGGAACAAGCAAGGAAGATGCATCTAAGCCGCCTATTGTCGAGATTGGAAATGATGATATTTGGAGGAAGGTGCAAGCAAGAGAGTACTCTATCGTTGACCACTTGAACAAAACTCCCTTTCAGATATCCATCTTGTCACTACTACAAAACCTTGACACGCACAGGAATGCTTTGATGAAGGTGTTGAGTGAAGCTTATGTACCCACCAACATCACTATTGGGGAGATGGTTAACATGGTCGGACAGGTATTGGAGAGTCACAAAATCACCTTTCATGAAGATGAATTACCACTAGAAGGATTGAGTCACACCAGGGCACTACACATTACAGTGCAATTTGAGGATAAGTTCATCGCCAGGGTCCTGATAGATGGGGGTTCAAGTCTCAATATATGCCCACTGACTACTCTGAAGAGATTAGGTAAAGGCATGCATGAGATACGAATGGGAAGCATGAATGTGAAAGCATTTGATGGATCTCAGAGAGCTACCATTAGAGAAATCAACCTCAGTCTACAGATGGACCCGACTTGGTTTGATGTCGAGTTTCAGGTACTGGATATATATCTGCTACTTACAACCTATTATTGGGACGACCATGGATACATGTTGTTGGTGCAGTGGCTTCAACCCTGTATCAGGATGTGAAAATTGAGTGGAATAATCAGGAGGTGATCATTTATGGAGATGGAAGTAACCCCATCTACACCAATCAGATTGTTCCAGTCATCGAAAACAGAAAGAAGTTGGGTTGAGAAACATGCCACCGCATTGAGCAAGTCAACGCAATTAAAAATGACCGATGATGGAGAAACAAGATAGAAAGCATATTGCTATGGACATGGTATGAACCCGACAAAGGTCTTGGAAAAAATCTCCAAGGGATCACCAAACCCGTACAACCACAATGTCATGGCACGACTTTTGGACTCGGATATGAATACACATAGCAGGAGTACTAGGATTGGTCACCACCATGGCGTGGTCCTTATTATCCACTGGAACAACCAGTACCACCTCTGCACCAGACATTCCATCAAGTAGATATGATGTGGGGATCTGAGGAAGATGAGGTTTTTGCGGGCATGAGGAAGTTGTTTCTAGACGAAGAGGATATGGACTGCAGTGCGATAGTTGAGGAGGAGGAGAAGGAGAAGGAAGACCTTACCATTTAGACCGTAGAGAAAGGAGTTGTTCTCAACAACTGAACTTCTGCACCATCCCGGGCCCGTCGAGTTCCTGGGTAGCCTGGCGAATTAGCATGAATTACTTTAAAAAATAGTTCTGAGCATTTGAGACATTCTTCAATATTTTGTTTTGAAATAATTGCTCGAGTCATCGAGCCACACTTGTTGACATTTTTAAGATTTTATATACGCATTACTGCTTTTCGTATTTATTATTATTCTTTACATTTTCTTTTTCAGCATTATTATTACTTATCCCGATAAACCTACGACTGTGACATGTAATGAGACAACGCGACATGAAGAGAAGTGAAAAACTTTGAAAACAAACCAAAGTCTAATTTGGAGGAAACTGAGACCATTAACTTAGGGGATTCAAAACCGGTCAAGGAAACACGTATAAGCATTCATCTATCACCATCAGAGAAGGAAGAGTACATCAGATTCCTAAAAGAATATGATGATATCTTTGCATGGTATTACGATGATATAACTGGTTTGAGCACATCCATAGTTTCTCACAAGCTACCCATTAATCCTATGTGTCCACCGGTAAAGCAGAAGCTTAGATAATTCAAGCCGGATATGAGTTTGAAGATAGAAGAAGAGGTCATCAAGCAAATCAAAGCCAAGGTTCTCCGAGTGATCGAATGTTTGACTTGGTTGGCCAACATTGTGCCAGTTCCGAAGAAACATGGGAAAGTTAGATTATGTGTCCATTACCGAGATCTGAATAGAGCAAGTCCCAAAGATGATTTTCCATTGCCTAACATACACATACTGATTGACAATTCTGCCAAGCATGAGCTCCAATCCTTTGTGGATTTCTTCGGAGGATACCATCAGATCTGGATAGATGAAGAGGATGCCGAAAAGGCATCCTTCATTACACCATGGGGGATATATTGTTACAAAATGATACCATTTGGTATGAAGAACGTTGGGGCCACCTACATGAGAGCCATGACAACCATCTTCCACAGCATGATACACAAGGAAATAGAGGTGTACGTGGATGACGTTATCATCAAATCTAAAAGGAGTTCGGATCATATAGCGGACTTAAAGAAGTTTTTTGATCGGCTTCGAAAGTACACTTTGAAGTTGAATCCTGCAAAATATTCCTTTGGAGTCCCTGCTGGAAAATTGTTAGGATTCATCATCAGTCACCGAGGGATTGATTTTGACCCATCAAAGGTCAAATCTATCCAAGACCTACCACATCCGAAGAATAAGAAAGATGTGATGATCTTTTTAGGGCATTTCAATTACATCAGCCGCTTAATAGCACAACCAACTATGATATGTGAGCCAATCTTCAGGATGCTGAGGAAAGATGCTGCAACAAGCTGGACTGAAGAATGCTAGAAATCCTTCAACAAAATCAAGGAGTATTTATCTAAACCACCATTCTGATCCCACTAGAACCAGGAAGACCTCTGCTTATTTGTCCGTATTGGAGGGAGCTTTTGGTTGTGTTTTGGGACAACATGATGAAACTAGAAGAAAGGAGCCGGCGATATATTATCTGAGCAAGAAATTCACGCCTTACAAAGCCTGGTATTCTTTGCCGGAACGCACCTGTTATGTTATGACGTGGATAGCTCATAAGTTGAGGCGTTATTTCTGTGCATACACTACATATATCATATCAAGGATGGATCCTCTAAAATACATCTTTCAGAAACCCATTACTATGGGTAAGTTAGCAAAGTCACAAATACTATTGAGAAAATTTGACATCGTCTATGTAACTCAGAAGGCGGTCAAAGGGGAAACATTGGCAGATCATCTGGCAGAAAATCACGTAGACAGAGAATACGAACCATTGAAAATATATTTTCCCGATGAGGGTGTGTCATTTGTGGGAGAAGATATCACCGAGGCATATGATGGTTGGAGAATGTTGTTCGAATGGGCAGCAAACTTCAAAGGAGTGGGTATCGAAGCTGTCTTAGTATCTGAAATTGGCCAACACTATCCGGTATCCGCAAAACTCAGGTTTCCATGCACCAACAATATGGCAGAATATTAGGCTTACATCGTGGGCTTCGGGTTGGCCATTGACATGAACGTTCGGGAGCTGCTGGTAATCGGAGATTAAGATCTTTTGGTGCACCAGGTTCTAGGGGAATGGGCTACGAAGAACACCAAAATATTTCCATATTTGCACTGTGTACAAGAGCTGATCAAGAGGTTCACAAAGATAGTATTCAAACATGTTCCAAGGATTCAGAACAAGTTCGCAGATGCGTTAGCCACTTTGTCTTCCATGATACAACACCCAGACAAGAATTTCATTGATCATATGCCAATAGGGATTCATAAATAACCTGCTTATTGTGATCATGTTGAAGAATAGATTGACGGAAATCCGTGGTTCCACGACATCAAGAAGTACCTGGAAAAGGGAGAACACCCAGAGACTGCTACCCATACTCAGAAGCGCACGCTTCGAAGATTAGCCAACCATTTCTTTCAAAGCGGGGGAATTATATATATAAGGACTCCTAACCTGGGATTACTATGGTGTGCCGATACGAAGGAGGCATCTAGATTGCTCGAGGAAATACATTCCACAACTTGCAGACCGCACATGGATGGTTTCATCTTAGCCAAGAAGATACTAAGAGCATCATATTTTTGGATGACTATGGAAATAGACTGCATCAAGTATGTTTAGAAGTATCACCAATGTCAGATACATTCTGACATGATATGAGTACCACCCAATGAACTCAATGCAACAAATTCACCCTGGCCTTTCTCCGCTTGGGGTATGGATGTCGTCGGCCTAATCGAGCCCGCTGATTGAAATGGACATAGGTTCATTCTGGTGGCCATACACTACTTCACAAAATGGGCTGAAGTTGCATCGTATAAAGTGGTAACTAAGAAAGTTGTAGCGGATTTTGTTCAGAACCGCATTGTTTGTCGATTCGGACAAAGTCAATCATTACTGACAATGTCGCCTATTCAAACAGCGATTTGATGAAAGACATGTCTGAAACATTCAAGATCAAGCATAGAAACTCCACTGCATATAGGCCACAAATGAACGGAGCCGTAAAAGCCGCCAACAAGAATATCAAGAAGATATTAAGGAAAATGGTGGACAATTATAAACAATGGCACGAAAAGCTGCCATTTGCTCTACTTGGATATCGTACCACAGTTTAAACATCAACCGGGGCAACTCTCTACCTACGTGTTTATGGTACTGAAGTTGTTATTCGTACCGAAGTAGAAATCCCTTCTCTAAGAATCATATAAGAAGCTGAGCTCATCGATACAGAAGGGGTACGAAGCCGCTATGAACAACTAGCTCTCATTGATGGGAAAATAATGAATGCAGTATGTCACGTTCAACTCTACCAGAACAGAATGTCAAGAGCTTTCAACAAAAGGGCCTGGCCAAGGCAATTCATACCGGTGAAATTGGTGCTAAAGAGAATCTTCCCGCATATGGATGAAGCCAAGGGGAAGTTCTCACCCAACTGGCAAGGTACCTACATGGTTCATCGGGTACTAACAGGAGGAGCACTTATACTTGCAGAAATGGACGGAGATATTTGGCCGAAACCTATCAATTCAGACGCAGTCAAGAGATACTTTGCTTAATATTGTTTGCATTTTTCCATTTGATGTAACTGAACTACGCTTGACCTGATTCTTGTTTAAGAGGGATACGTATGCAGCCTTTTGGGTTCGGTCACATCCTAATAAAATCTCCATTTACCCATGATTAGAAACAAGGGCAGGATATCGAGTTTGTCCTATTTCATCACGTGTGTAACAACCAAGGAATGTATTGTCAGGAGTACGCATTTAAACTGAGGCATATTTTGAGGATGACCCTCAAAATTCTAAAGCAAAGAGTTGCAATGTCTCTAAATGTGTCGCAATCACTGGTTCATCTAAATTATTTTATCTCATACATTATCATATATTTTAAACAACTAAACTTTTGCAAATAATTTTATCAAGTGCATACATGCTTTTCGAAAACTCACAATTTTCCTTTGAATGCAGGTATGATAGACACAACAGTAATATTCGCAAATACATACACATAGAAAAATCACTACCTTCATGACGAAAAGTTGGTGAACGCAAACACATCAAGGTAAGAAATATTTTACTCTCTTGCAGCTGATCATTGCCTTATTTGCGTAAGGCTAAGCACTGCCTTTCTATGCATGAGACTAAGTGTTGTCTCCATTTCTTGCATGAGGCTAAGCATTGCCTCCTTAATTTCATAAGGCTAAACACTGCATTTCTCTACAAGAGACTAAGCATTGTATCCATTTCTTGCATGAGGCTAAGCATTTCCTCCTTAATTGCATAGGGCTAAGCACTGCCTCTCTCTGCATGAGACTAAGCATTGTCTCCATTTCTTGCATAAGGCTAAGCATTTCCTCCGTAATTGCATAAGGCTAAGCACTGCCTTTCTCTGCATGAGACTGAGCATTGTCTCCATTTCTTGCATGAGGCTAAGCATTGCCTCCGTAATTGCATAAGGCTAAGCACTGCCTTTCTCTGCATGAGACTGAGCATTGTCTCCATTTCTTGCATGAGGCTAAGCATTGCCTCCGTAATTGCATAAGGCTAAGCACTGCCTTTCTCTGCATGCGACTAAGCATTGTCTCCATTTCTTGCATGAGGCTAAGCATTGCCTCCTTAATTTCGTAAGGCTAAGCACTACCTTTCTGTGCATGAGACTAAGAATTGTCTCCATTTCTTTCATGAGGATAAGCATTATCTCCGTAATTGTATAAGGCTAAGTATTGCCTTTCTCTGCATGAGACTAAGAATTTTCTCCATTTCTTGCATGAGGCTAAGCATTGCCTCCATAACTGTATAAGGCTAAGCATTATCTTTCTCTGCATGAGACTAAGCATTGTCTCTATTTCTTGCATGAGGCTAAGTGTTACCTCCGTAATTGCATAAGGCTAAGCACTACCTTTATTTGCATGAGACTAAGCATTGTCTTCATTTCTTGCATGAGGCTAAGCATTGCCTCCGTTATTTCATAAGGCTAAGCACCGCCTTTCCTTGCATGAGACTAGGCACTGTCTCCATTTCTTGCATGAGGCTAAGCATTTCCTCCATAATTTCATAAGGCTAAGCATTTCCTTTATTTGCATGACACTAAGCATTGTCTCCATTTCTTACGTAAGGCTAAGCACTACCTTCCTCTGCATAGGGAAAAACACTGCCCTCACTATTGCATGAGGCTAAGCCTGGCCTCTCCTTGTCAGAGACCAAACACTACCCTCATCTCATATAAGACTAAACCTTATCTTGTCTTGTCTTCGCATACAACTAAGCATCATATATCTGCCTTTCATAGGCTAAACCATCGCCATTTTGTCTGAAGCCGTCATGGTCCGAAGGCACCACTATCATAGTCGGAAGACACCCTTCGCATGGCTTGAGGATCTCTCAAACCTGCGCATCATAATCAAAGGCGTCATATTCTGGAGGCATCATCCTCATTGCCCGAGGACACCATTTCATGGCTTGCGAATCCCTTATCATACACTTCATGGCCCAAGACGTCATAGTTTAAGGACATTATCCTAATCGTCCAAAGACAGCTCTCCCGGTCCAAAGGGAATTTGCATCATGTTTAAATTTTTACAATAACCCATATACATTCGCATGCACTGTGTTTTAAGTTTTGCAGTTAATTCGGGAGGTAACCGTTCTACAAACGGGAGCAATCTTCGCTCCGGTTTCCGTTTCACAATGTTCACATCCTTCGATCACCTCAAATGTAACCGATGATCAGCAATTGATTACCTTTTGTTCTATAACTGTTCGAACATCTGCCTCGTATATCTGTGACGTTCATTTCGCATTCATGACTCCACCTAAAATTGTCCGTTAATTAAAACATTATCCTACCCAAAGAACCTCTTCGAAACATACGACCATTCTTATAGCAACACCATCGATTTTGTTCACCGTTGGATCCAAAACTACACACGGCTTGATTCCCGTAGCACCAGGTATATGTAGGCAACTCAGGAACCAAGGTTCAACCCCATTTCAAATCACATCATTTCCCACTCAATTCGGACAAAATTGGTCATCATTTTCTTTACCCGACAACTCTTTCATCGTTCCCGGGTAAATAGAAGCAGTTGTTGATACCTAATTTTATCCTCATATTTTTTCAAATAATATATATATATATATAAATACGAACTCAGATCGTGATGGCGCCCAACAGCGGGATTAGGCAAGCCCAAATTACTGAGGATTTTTCCCATACTTGATTAAACATCCCAACACGTGCCAAGTTTTAAAGTTCAAAACATTAATTGAAAAAGATAGTAAGCCATTTTTAACCAAAAGCAGTCGTAAAGAGGAGTGAGCCAATATATATATATACAGACCCGCAAACCAAAATAACCACTACGTGTGTGCCAGGAACTAGTGTCACAAGTCCTACGGGCATACTAACAGAATATACAAAAGATATAATATACAGTCCCACTGTCTGAAAGGAATAGACGGGAAATAAGCAAAACAAAACTCCATGGTGCTGCCGAGGATTGTCAGGAGAAGCAGCTCACCGTGAAGTCAAGTCAACTATGATCAGGATCGAGCTCCGGCCTGATAACCAGATGCACCAGCCCCAGAACCTGTACAATTAAGTACAGAAGCGTAGCATGAGTACATAAACAAATATGTACCCATGGAGTATCCCTCCTAACCTCGAAGAAGTAGTGACGAGAGGTCGACTTGACACCCACTAAGGTCCAACCAAATGATTAGCAAGATATAATATCAGTAACAGACATACAAGGATGATAAAAGCAGTAAACATTTAAAATAACAGTCAATTCAATAAATACTGGAAGTAAATATACAATTTCTACTTCATTATTCTTTTGTTTCCTTTAAAAATATATCTGACCACTCAAAATCCATAAAAAGAATTCTTAACAATTTAACATGCACATATAGGATAAGGAAAACCGGCCTGAGCCATCATAATGATCATATTTGTGCACTGCCGAGGGTCTAATGCCCCGAACCATAAGATATATATCGTTCAATCTCGCCGTGGCGTACGGCCCGCTCCCATGAGAGTGGGGGAAACAACACTCCGCTCGCGGAATGTAAATTGCGAAGCGGTCACATGCACACAAAATCCACACATTTATTATTTATAAATAACTCTTCGTGATCAATTCTTTAAGATTACTTAAATTCCATGATCTCAGGGAAACAAGCCGCGTGTAACATGAATTCACTAAGCATATAGTTCATTTCAAGAAAAACATAAGGCATGGTGTAGTCCTAACTACCCGGACATAACAATAATAGTCGCTACGTACGGACTCTCATCACTTTGCACGTACGTAGCCCCCAAAAACATTAGCACGTAGTCATTTAAATCACCTAGGGGGACAGTTCCCTCTTACAAGGTTAGAAAGGAGACTCACCTCGCGTTGAATCTACTACCCGGACCAAGAACACGCCCGAAACTCCGAACTCTACACCCGAGGACTCGAAACTAGCCAAATGTCATACAAATACATCAATTCATGCTCAAAGTATGGAAATCCTCCTACTACTAAGTCAATTTCATCATTCTTGAAGAAATCCTAAAATCCAACCCCGGCCCGCATGCTCGGATTCCAAAGATTCTCGAAGGAAACACTCACACATAGCCTAAGGATCATTAATAAACGATTTTTGCATGATTTCATAGCCAATTCACGGGTAATTTTCTAAATTATCGAAGGTCCTAGGTTACTACCCAAATTCCTAAATTTTCCACTAATTAAGTAGTTAAATTCTACTAAGAATGCCTGCATTAACCAACTTTAGGATAGAATTTACTTACCTTTCAGTGGTTGGGTCGTGGAGCCCTTTTTCCAAGCTCTCAAGTGTTCTAATGGAGGAAGAAAATGAAGAATCCCGTATTTTAAAGAAACCACTGCCTGACAGTGGTTCCGCACCTGCGGCTCGAGGACCGCACCTGCGGTCTCGCACCTGCCAGCAAAGGCTCGCACCTGCGGAAAAGGACGAGGAGGCCTGGGCTCGCACCTGTGGAGAGGAGACCGCACTTGCGGCTCCGCTCCTGCGAGAGATGGACTGCCCGCAGGGGGTCGCACTTGCGAGGCTGGGACCGCAGGAGCGCTCCCGCACCTGCGACTAGGCAACCGCACCTGCGGTCACACCAGAATAGGTGCACCAGTAGCTATTTCAGCTGGATTTTGGCCTCGTGTGGTATCCGGGAGGCACCTGGGCCCACTCGATCGCCCGTCCAAATATACCAACAAGTCCCAAAGCATAATGCAGACTCGCTCAAACCTTCGGAACACCCAAAACAAAGCTAAAACTCAAAATCACACCTCAAAACCCCTAGAACCAAACTAAGGAACTTTAAGTTTTCTTGACTTCGGTAATAACGCGCCGAACCGACCTATACAACTCGGAATGACACCAAATTTTGCAGGCAAGTCATAAATAACATAAAGGAACTATTCCCGGTCTCAAAATTCCGTCTGGACCTCGATAACTCAAAAACACGTCCCAAACCACAATAGGAACCTAAGAACTCTTATTTCAATATTGGGCGTCGAAACGCTCCCGGGTCATCCAAAACCCATTCCGAACATACGCCCAAGTCCGAAATCATCATATGAAGCTACCGGAACCGTCGAAACTCGATTCCGAGGTCGTTTACTAAAAATGTTGACCGAAGTCAAACTTGGCCTTAAAGGCCAACCTTAAGGAACTAAGTGTTCCTATAGCACTCTAAACACTTCCGAATCCCGAAACACCAGTCCCCGCAAGTCATAAGTCATAATAAACCGCTATGGGAAGTTTCATTTTGGGTAACGGGGTCCGATAACGCAAAACGACCGGTCGGGTCGTTACAATATATATATGTATATATATATATATATATATATATTCAAAATATCATTTTGCATCATTACTTAGTCTACAAGAGTCACATGATCATTTTTCATAATTTTCAAAGCTTTAAAATTAATTTTTTGGCATTTAATTACTTAAATATTTTATTAATTATCCTTTTAAATTATTTGTGATGACCTAATCATCCAAATTTGTTATTTACACTCACATACATGTTTTTAAAATACTTTTTACTTTATGTCACATAATTATATTTGTATTTTTGAGCTATTTACATAATTTTGCAATAATGGCCTATATTCTACCAATAATTACATTTATTATATTATTTATGCCAAAGTATAATTTTATATTTTTATAATGTTGAGTTATTATTTTTAATTAGTTTTATAGCATAAATATTATTTTTACCATTTATTAGATGTTTTAATAATTTATTTTTAATTAATTTTAAAGGGTTTCAAGAGCTGGCCCAAAACAAGCTAATTTTTGGACCAAAATTTGGCTCAAACCATTAGTCCATTCATTTTACCCTTTAGAAGCCCAAACCAAACAACCCATCCGCCCAACCCAACCTGGACCCTCTTCAAACCCGCCCCACTCCATTTTCGATCATGATCGTTGATCTTAAATGATCAACGACCCATAATAAATCCCTATCTCTCCTTATAACCCTCCGCCCAAACCCTAGAGACCCATTTCCCTTCCCAGCCGCCTCTGTATTCTCTCATCTCTCCACTCGTCTCTGAGAAAACCTAGCCTTGATACCTTAAATCCTCTTCGATTCCAGATATGGAGTCAATCCATGATTAACTTACCTATTTTGTGATACTTTACTATTATATGCAATGTCTATGGTGTTACTTAGTCCTTGCCCTATTTTTTGGCAAGAATTACCTTTCAAAGAACGAGCCTGATTTACTCCGATTTTGTGAAGATCTGGATAATCTTTCATTTATATACACTCTACAAGGATGGTTCTTGCATTATTGCTTCAATTTATGGCCGTTGGACCCAACTAGGGTTTGAGATTTTCCTTTTTCTTTACAGATTTTGATTGCATGTGATATATTCTTTCCTTTCTTGTGTTTGACTGATGATTTTCCATGTTCATCCGCTCAATTTGAACACTATATAAATCCCTCCCCGATTTTCCCTTTGGACAGACCTTAATTACTGTGATTCTCTCACTCTCACTTATTCTATACTATCTGAATCTATTACTCTTGGTCGGCTGAAAGCCAAGGCCGTTCGAATCCTCTCTAATGACCTCCCTAGTGCGAACACTGCTCGGGTTCCATATGAGATTCCTGTGAACTCTGATGCACTAGGATTTGGGTCTTTTGGTTGTTCTCTTTGTTGGTGGAATTCAAGTTTTTTCTGGCACTTAGCTTTTCCCTCTTATTTTGTTTGTCGAATCTGCAAACTGGTGAGTGTCTTGACTTTTACAATTCTATCTTCTTTTGCTTGTTTCCAGTTCTTCACATACTCATGTTATTTGAACCAATATGACTCAAATATTATTTTACACGCTTTTGTAGATGCCCTATAACTTTGAGACTGTGAATGTCATAACCTATTTAGATTCTTATGCTCAGCTTGGATGACTGGGTACCTTTAAGTTCACTCTATGTTTCACTGTTTATTATGAGTCTGTCTAAAACTTTGTTCTGGATTCTTGCACAAAAATTCCTATGAAATCATCTTCTTCCCAAAATTTTCCTTAAGTCCTTCACATGAACTCTATTATTATCTGCGTACATGAACCAAATCTGTTGCCGTGATGCTTTAATCAAACTTATTGTTGCATTTGGTTAATCTTGTATTCTTTGGTATTGTTTATTCTCCTAGTTGAGTCCTAATATATTTAGATTCCATGATCATGTATAGTTGATTGGCTTAATCTCTAAAGTCTGTTTGCTCTGCTTAACCTTAAGTTGGCAATGTTTTCTACCATAATAATCTTGAACTTGGTAATCTCTGTGTTGCACTCAGCATAATTAAGATCCTTACTAGCTGCTATAGACTGTGTATGCCTACTTTCTTGCTTACTTACCATTCTCTGATTGTGACCTTCATAGCTTAATTTCCTAGTTATGAATATCTTTTAGATTAATTAATACTTTGTTGTAATCTCGTTGTTCTGAAAACTAAGCATGCATGTTTACCATGTTGAACTAAGTAATGCCCCCTCAATTCTACTAATGTTGCACATGCTATACTCTTTCACTTGTTATGAACCTATATTGTCATTCCTTAGGCTCAAACTCTTCTATTAAGGCTTTTCTCTGTTGATCATTCAAGTTTTCATAATTAAATCCTCGGTTTTGAAATTGCCTTAAACTGTTTTGACCATGCTAATGCTTGAAACTTATTTAGAAGTATTCTTCCATCCTATGATAATCCACCCCCCCCCCCTAATACTGAAAAATGCAGGCATAAATTTGTCCTATGTGTGTCCTTCCAACATGTCGCAATTTTGTCTATACATTTTGGTGATGATTAGCTTTACAGTCTTAATAAAATAATTGTATGGGCTTCCTTCTTGGATTCAACATATAGTTTGTTGTATGTAATCATGTATGAGTCCCTCGTCTGGGTTTGATATCTGTTCTATGTGTTGTTGAGCTTGGCTTTTGGGTTCAGACTTACTGTTGGCTTCATGAGCTGGGTTCTGGGTCTACTGGAGTTGTCTAAGGATTAGAACATTGGGCTATCTATACTGAGCCTATCATTGGGCCTATAGTGGTCTTATCCTGTAATTATTCATATTTGATTATTTCATATGGCTTGTAATAAATGACGGGGAAGTTAATAAAAGGGGGACTGTGATGCTTTAAATGTCGCATGAATGGATAAATAACATGCTTATAGAGTCTACATGCTTGTTTGCTACTTTGTCTGCCATGCCTATTTCTATACACTAATAGAGATCATGTCTATAGGAATTCAAACACCTCACTCATTCAACTTGTCTAATCATCAGAAGCATGAGTTTAAGTGATTTACCTGTTCACATGTCTACTTCTACGCGTTATTAGATAGCATGTCTATAGGAATCAAGCGTCAATAATTATTCGCTCTATTTTTGCAACTGTAGTGTGCTTATTAGATAGCATGCCTATAGGATCGTGTTAATATACGCCTTTGCTAATTCCCATCTAGATGCCATGTCTATAGGGCTTTAATTGATTAACTAATCGACTGCTTCTGTTGTCCTATTACTCTGCCCACCTAGATAACATGCTTATAGGAATAAGCATGATAAATCTGCCAATTGTTACAGAACCTGGCTGCATATTGCTACTCGCTTCGAAATCATGCCAATAGGATAAAATACGAGTAATTCCGAGTTTTTCAATGGCTTTCACTGTCTCATTGTGCGAATCACTTAGAGATCATGTCTATAGGTTTTCATAACTTGTAATCTGTGACCTCGATAATCCGAATTGCAACATCGCCCATGAGATATTCTTAACCTGTGCGGTCACTTAGAAGCCATGCCTATAGGTTTAAGCAACACCTCGATTCTGAAACTGCCTACTGCATAATATGAAATCTGCTCGTGTGCATTTTTGGTTACATGTGGAGGCTAACATGCGCCTTTAATTATCTTTATGTGAAGTCCTATCTGTTTTGAATGTCGCTTAGTTTTTATCATTTTGAGCAACCTAAGTAAAGTCTAGAAGCACCCAAATGGTAGGTCTAAAGCCTCCTGGACCATAGGCATGGGACGGGCAGTGCACACATAGGACGCGACTTAGAATTGAATTAGAACGCTTTAGGTAAACAACTTCAACATAGTAATCGGGTAGCAGGAGATGATAGTCTATGCCCGCTGAATAACATGAGAAACTCCTATCTAAAAGGAGTTGCAAAGTATTACTTATGTTGCACGGGGTAATCCTTTAGGTTAAAAAAACTTAGGACCCCCCTTTTTCTTTATATACTTGATAGCTACACTTAGTCGTTTAATATAGATCATTTTAGTTGTATCCTTGTAATCCTTAAAGACTTGTACCAATTCTCATTTGTATTATAATGAATCTCTTCTACTTTTATATTTCTTTGTTTATCTGATCACCTAGCCTAATCTACATAGTCGTAAGTATGGTCGGGACCCACAGTTGTGGACCTCGAAGAGTGCCTAACACCTTCTCTTTGAGGTAATTTGAGCCCTTACCCGATCTTTGGTGGCGTTAGCTATTCAAACAGAGTTATTTTCATAATAGGTGCCCTAACGCACCTTAAACCCGTTAGGTGGCGACTATTCTCTTTTAATACCCATTTAAAAGAGTTGTCACACGTCGAAACCCGATTTCGTGAGAAAAATGGGTGCGACACCATATTTAATGAATCAGATGAAGTTTTTTGAGTCTCTGTTGTTTCCTTGCCTTCTTCTCTCCAAAAGTTGCTCCAAAATCTAAGATACCTCATTTTTAGACGAGCTAGGCTTCATATAGATAAAAAAAAAGTGTCGCCTCCAAATTTACAAAAATAGGCTTGGGGTAAAGTTCCTGGAAATGGACGTGCGTGGCCGCATACCTGGAGGTATGCCCGCAAATATGGTCGTGCACCTCTGGAAGTACACTGCGTCACTTGCACGCCCAAGTGTGCTTGGGATTCTCTTATGCGTGGTTGTGCACCTGGGTTTTCCTCCTGCCCAACTCTTATTCCTTCCACTAAGTGCACTATTCGTCCATTGATCCCCGAACACGATCCTGGCTTAATCCCTTAGGCTTTTACTCAGACTTCAAAGCTCCAAATAGCTCAAATTAGCTCCACAACATCTACATAACTCGAAATCGCTTCTACAAGGCATAAAACACACACTAAGTACAAAGCAATACCAATTAAAGCTCAAACACAAATAAAGTGCATTGTTAGAGTGCAATAAGTGACTAAAACACAGAATTATAACCTGCCATCACAAAGTCGCCGACAAAAATCAATAAAGGAAAAGTTTCCTAAAGCCCTATAATCTCTCGAAGATAAGTACAGACGTCTCTGTACCGATCCGCAAGACTCTACTAGGCTTGCTCATGACTCGTGAGACCTATGCAACCTGACTCTAATACCAACTTGTCACGACCCAAAACTCCCAACGGAGTCGTGAAGACGCCTAACACCGCTTGCTAGGAAAGCCATCAATCAATAAGAAGAAACAAACTTAAATAGCAACATTAAATGGTCTCAATAATGGAAATATTGATAATTAACTGAGGTAAATATTCACGATACAAATAAACCATCCCACGACCTAGTGTCACTGAGTGCATAAGTTCTAAAGAATAAGTAAATACAAGGTCTGAATCAAGTAAATAATATCTTTAACACTAAACAATGTTAACATAAAATAAGGAAGGGCCTTCAAGGCCTGCAAATGGAACAACAATGCAACGTCGAGAATTCCCTCTAATCCAGATCCGGCTCACGGGCAACTACCATGATCAACAATACTTGTATCTGCACATGAAGTGTATGGTGTAATATGAGTACAACCGACCCCATGTACTCAATAAGTAGCAAGCCTAACTTTATGCTAAAAGCAGTGACTAGCAAAGAAAAGTCTGACGCTCACTTTCAACAGCCAACAATAACAATAATAGAATATGGAAGAGAACAACTCAAATAATAATAGACTTAGCTTAACACAATAAGAGGAAAAATAGGATACAATTATGATATAAGGCTCTAAAGTCAAGTGGAGTTACCATATATCAACTAGCATGAGGGATAATATATCTCCATGCCTGCATGTCAGTCATACATGCCAAACCAACAATTTTACAGTTAAATCATCAAGTATAAACAAATCGCAGTACATTCATAGTGCCTAGCATAATTCCCTAGAATCATACTCTAAGTACACCCACAGTGCCTGGCTCAAAGCCCATGGACCCTCACACACACACATATACACACTCTACACTGTACGGGTTCCTAATATAGGTCCCTCACTCAAGCACATATATATGACCATGTGCTCGTGCCCACAGATAATACCTGACTCCGGAGGGGCAGGTGCTTGATGCTGATAAGATCTAATTCAACGATCAATATCACATAGCCCAACATGGGCCTGACGTATGCGTCGCCTCATATATTGACTGCGCACATGCCACCTCAGTACAAATATCACTTAGCCCAATATGGGGCCTTAATGCAAGGGTCGCCTCACAATTGATCAACACGGCTCTATGGACCACATCAGTGATCTACTCGCTCAAGTCTCCATATTCTAACATCTCACAGAAACATAATCCAATATATAACATGGAATATAACAATGTACCACAAATTCAGCTCAAACTCGTACGTGGTCACCAATAATAAGTGAGATAGCACATCAAAAGTGCACAGAGACAGAGATATAACATGCATATATAATTATCTTGACTAAACAGTATGACTACGACTAAGGCAAATAACTCAACATAGCAAAAATAGCCCTATCATGTCTCAAAAAATTAGGAAGATAACCTATACATGATTTCTAAAATGAATAATAACTCACGTAGTCATACAAATGGAGAAAATATGATATCAAAGAAGTATGATAGAAAAACAAGGCATATAATAGCATAAGAACTATCTTGATCATGACTACTTACGGTGCACGGATATATGCTTATCACCTCGCATATACATCACCTCCATCACATAACAAATACCATAACCAATGAAAACTTCCTCTCAAATCCAAGTTCAGACAAGTTACTTACCTCATTCAGGCTAGTCTTCAATCTCGAATTACAAAAAAAACCCGATCTAGCTCTCCAACCGTGAAAATCGAAGCCAAACATTATCCAAGGAAATCAACAATGCCATAGGCTTCGATCTTTGAAGAAATTTGCAAAAGTCAACAAAACTCAATCCGGGCTCACGGGCCGGAAATCTGAAACCAATACCAAAATCTGATTCCATGATCTACCGAGTTCAAATATGTTCTTAACTTTCAAAATCGAGTCCAAATCGATACTCAAATTTTTAAAACACACTCTCTTAATGTGTAGGAAAAAACCCCAATTTTCACTTGGAACATCTCACAGAATTATAATCCAATATATAACATGGAATACAACAATGTACCACAAATTCAGCTCAACTCGTACGTGGTCACCAATAATAAGTGAGATAGCACATCAAAAGTGCACAGAGACAGAGATATAACATTCATATATAATTATCTTGACTAAACAGTATGACTACGACTAAGGCAAATAACTCAACATAGCAAAAATAACCCTATCATGTCTCAAACAATTAGACAGATAGCCGATACATGATTTCTAAAATGAATAACAACTCACTTAGTTATACAAATGGAGAAAAATGATATCAAAGAAGTATGATAGAAAAACAAGGCATATAATAGCATAAGAACTACCCTGATCATGACTAATTACGGTGAACGGATATACGCTTATCACCTCGCATGTACATCACCTCCATCACATAGCAAATACCATGACCAACGAAAACATTCTCTAAAATCCAAGTTCAGACAAGTTACTTACCTTATTCAGGCTAGTCTTCAATCTCGAATTGCGTAAAAAACCCGATCTAGCTCTCCAACCGTGAAAATCCAAGCCAAACATTATCCAAGGAAATCAACAATGCCATAGGATTCGATCTTTGAAGAAATTTCCAAAAGTCAATCCAGGCTCACGGGCCCGAAATCAGAAACCAATACCAAAATCTGATGACCCATGACCTGCCGAGTTCAAATATATTCTTAACTTTCAAAATCGAGTCCAAATCAATACTCAAATTTTCAAAACACACTCTCTTAATGTGTAGACAAAAATTCCAATTTTCACTTGGAATATCTCACAGAAGCATAATCCAATATATAACATGGAATATAACAATGTACCACAAATCCAGCTCAAACTCGTACATGGTCACCAATAATAAGTGAGATAGCACATCAAAAGTGCACAGAAACAGAGATATAACACGCATATATAATTATCTTGACTAAACAGTACGACTACGACTAAGGCAAATAACTCAACATAGCAAAAATAGCCTTATCATGTCTCAAACAATTAGGCAGATAGCCTATACATGATTTCTAAAATGAATAACAACTCACGTAGTCATACAAATGGAGAAAATATGATATCAAAGAAGTATGATAGAAAAACAAGGCATATAATAGCATAAGAAATACCATGATCATGACTAATTACGGTGCACGGATATACGCATATAACCTCGCATATACGTCACCTCCATCACATAGCAAATAACATGATCAACGAAAACTTTCTCTCAAATCCAAGTTCAGACAAGTTACTTACCTCATTCAAGCTAGTCTTCAATCTCGAATTGCGTAAAAAACCCCTATCTAGCTCTCCAACCGTGAAAATCCAAGCCAAACATTATCCAAGGAAATCAACAATTCCATAGGCTTCGATCTTTGAAGAAATTTACAAAATTCAATCCGGGCTCACGTGCCCGAAATCCGAAACCAATACCAAAATCTGATGACCCATGACCTGCCGAGTTCAAATATATTCTTAACTTTCAAAATCGAGTCCAAATCAATACTCAAATTTTCAAAATACACTCTCTTAATGTGTAGGCAAAAACCCCAATTTTCACTTGGAACATCTCACAGAAACATAATCCATATAAAATGGAATATAACAATGTACCACAAATTTAGCTCAAACTCGTAAATGGTCACCAATAATAAGTGAGATAGCACATCAAAAGAGCACAGAGACAGAGATATAACATGCATATATAATTATCTTGACTAAACAGTATGACAACGACTAAGGCAAATAACTCAACATAGCAAAAATAGCCCTATCATGTCTCAAACAATTAGGCAGATAGCCTATACATGATTTCTAAAATGAATAATAACTCACATAATAATACTAATAGAGAAAATATGATATCAAAGAAGTATGATAGGAAAACAAGGCATATAATAGCATAAGAACTACCCTGATCATGACTAATTACGGTGCACGGATATACGCTTATCACCTCGTATATACGTCACCTCCATCACATAACAAATACCATAACCAACGAAAACTTTCTCTCAAATCCAAGTTCAGACAAGTTACTTACCTCATTCAGGCTAGTTTTCAATATCGAATTGCGTAAAAAAACCTGACTTAGCTCTACAACCGTGAAAATCCAAGCCAAACATTATCCAAGGAAATCAACAATGCCATAGGCTTCGATCTTTGAAGAAATTTCCAAAAGTCAATCCGGGCTCACAGGCCCGAAATTTGAAACCAATACCAAAATTTGATAACCCATGACCTGCCAAGTTCAAAATATATTCTTAACTTTCAAAATCGAGTCCAAATCGATACTTAAATTTTAAAACACACTCTCTTAATGTGTAGGCAAAAACCTCAAATTTTCTTTCAAAATTCCAAGTTTAGATATAGAAATCCATGAGTAATCAAGATATAAAGACAAATCCAAGTGCAAATTGCTTGCAACCAATGTAATAGTAAATTACTCTTCGAAATCTCTTCTTCTCAAAATCTAGAACTCAAAATATGAAATAATGTGTAAAGTCTCGAAATTGGCAACTTAAAGATCTTCTCCAGGTAAACCCTTAGCGATCGCGGTCCAAAGCTTCGCGATCGCGAAGCACAAAAATCTCATTGCCCAAATAAACATCTGCATTCACGACCTACCCTACACGAAAACGGAGCTCTCCATCTCCGCGTCAATTTCGAACGTGCCACACTACTCGCAAACACGAACAACAACTCAAGCCGACCTCATCCTCTACTCAAATCTTTGCATGCAAACACGTAGACCAACTCCTCCACCTTTCAAGATCCCGTCATCATACTCACGAACGTGAAGATAAAAAAGCAGTTTCCTTAAAATCTACTCCACGATCACGTGCAACCCATCGCGATCATGATGCATGGTTGAACACCAGAAAACCAACAACCTCAAAGTGGCTAAAAATAATCTGAAACCAACCCAAAACTCACCCGAGCCTCTCGAAACCCGCGAACATGTCCATATACATAATCTAAACTTATTCGAAGGCAAAAAATACCAAAATTAACATCAAAACTATGAATCATCGGACAAGATTAATCTCTTAAGTTCATAAACTTCCAACTTCGAACCAAGCGTCTTATTCAAATTTAACCAAATCGGAATGAACCCAAACTTTTCACATAAGTCCCAAATGATATAACAGGCCTATTAAATTTTCAGGACAACAATTCGATCCTGATACTCTCAAAGTCAACTCTCGGTCAAATTTATGAGCTTTCCAATTCCTTAAATAGTTAAATTTTGACAAATAGAGCCAAAAGCTTCTAGGAACACCTAAATTCAAATCCGAACCCAGTCTAAAATTTCCATACGAACCTATTGAAACTATCAAATCCCGATGCCAAGGTCGTTTACTCAAAATTTAATCTTGATTAACTCTTCCAAATTAAGAATTACTCTTCCAAATCAACTCTGACACTCTCGAAAATAAGAACATACACACAAGTTATAATGCACAATGTGAATCTACTCAAGGCCTCAAACTGCCAAATTAAGTGCTAAAGCTCAAAAGACTGACCGGGTCATTACAATATAATATTCATTAATTGTTTCAACAGGTACACCTTATTATTACTAGTCTTTGAAGCATAAAGTGTCTCGAGTTTATCCAACAAACTTTTAGCATGTGTTTCATTCACAATATAATTATATATATTATTTTCAATCCATTGTCTAATATAGTCACAAACCTATAAATGCTCAAATTCTCAATCTTCATCAGACATAGATTCGGGTTTACTAGAAGCACGCACATGTAAATGCATTTTATTAAATAGAAGACTTTTCATTCCGCCTTTCTAAATATGGTAATTACTACCATTTAAATAACCATCTTGCTCATATTTGCCTCCGTCATTCAAATAAAAATATCATCAATCAATATAACCATAAACTCTTATACTATTGTATTAGGAAAAAGTAAACACAAACAATGTGCACGATAAGGTAGCAGCGGAATAATACCCAAGTCTAACTTTCCCAATCTATTTGAACCAAGAGAAGACAAACAAACTCAAGCACAAACGTATCCGAAAAGTAAATATATCAACCAGTAAATAAATACGATAAGACAAAAATAAATAAAACAAACGAGCCACCAAGATTTACGTGAAAAGCCTATTCAATGTGAAGAATAAATACGACGGGACCAAAAACCCTCAAAGCTCCACTAAATCAATCAAGAAGAGTCACAAACGTTCTTTAAATTGGCAATAAAGTAAGTACAAAACCAAGAGCAACAATAGAAACAAAATTGCACAAAAACAATTTAAAAAATGAGAGAAATCACCCAAAAAATGAGCAATTATTCATTCCTTCAAAACAGAAACTACAAGCCTCCAAATCAATCTCCACCATTAAAATTCAAGAACCAGATATTAAAAATTCGCAGTTTTAATTTTAGCTTGATCCAACAAGAAATAAAATGGAAATCGAAGTTTAAGGTTGGTTGTTCAAGCTGATTTTTCTACAAAAAATATGCATTCTCTTTTTTTATGTTGAAAATAGATGTTATCTCTTAATCTCTCTAATCCCCAATTCAGACCTAAAAGGTCTTTTATTGTATGGGCCAAAAATAAAAGTAGACTGATCTAAAAAGTACCTTTTAATCCACATAGGAAGGAGAGGCCTAAGAACCCAACATAAAGGAGAAAGATGCACTACTTATCATATTTGAACCTTCCGTGTAGGTGGTGAAAAGTGAAACTGACTATCAAGTGATGATTGGATCTCAATATCTAACCATGTAATAATTAGAAGAAAATATAATTTTCTATTTGTAATTTGTTCATAATCTAGTAATATTGTATGTCTCCTAATAGTTATTCCTTTTTATGTGTATGCGCTAAAATTAATCCCTAACCATGCAAGCAGCATACACACTATTATATAGTAGTATTTCCATTTCAAGTGTGTGTGCCATAAACTAAATTACTTGTAATTTGTAATCAAATGGTTGCAACTTCACTCCAAATCAACCTTTTATTAATTTGTTTTTCTGTGGAAGGAAAAAAGGAAAAGAAAAAAAAAAATGAATGAACAAGAAAATGTTAATGAAAAAACCCATAACATAAATTAGTGGGACTTATAGAATAGTAAAAATGTTTATCCTCTCTTTTGTCGAATAAAGGGCAAAGGGATTTTTGTTCCAATTTTATCGGAGAACTTGTCCCTAAACACACACCTCGCCCTTTCAATTTTTCCCTGCCAGGTTTTATCTACCCTTATTTTACTACAAAACCTCCCAACAAGTCGAACTCAACTGTAAAACCTTAATCCTCAATCTTCGGTAATTTTTCTCCTTTTTAATTCCACCTTTTCTTCTTTTTTATTTTGGATATAAGAATCTAACGTTAGTCCCTTTTTCTCTGTCTTTTGTCTAAATCGGACAGGTGTCAAGTGTCAACAACCGTCCACTATAAGAGACGACAAACAAACTTTATCCCTATAACGTTATAACCGTCACCTAATTGAAATGTGTTTCTTAAAGTTAATTAATTTACTCGTGCAATTATTAACTCAAATCTTGAACATAAACTATAATATTAACTCAAATGATTTAATTTGAATCTAGATTCCATCAGAACTAGAAAGGGATATTCACCAAGCAGTTTGGACGTAAGTAAAATTGGTGAGACATGGAACTAGATCTATGACCACTTTGCTCGTAGGATATATAACTACTTCAAGACGTACGTAACTTCATTGTTTTTGTTTTCGTCTATGAAACCAAAAAATATAAACAAGTCTTTAAAAGGATTTAAGAAAATTGAGTATTCGCTGCCAAGGCATAAACTAAAATGCATGACACAAAAACAAAACAAAACAAAAAAACAACTGCATGACATGACACACATCTTTTTGGATAAATTTTATTAAAAAAACATGATTGATTAATATGTATTCTTATCTTCATTTTAATTTGGTAATATTTCTACTTTTTTTCTCTAGGTATTGACATAACTAGAAAAAGACAACCTTAAATTTGTTGCTAAGTTACGAAATCAATGAACATGCGGCTAATGAATGAATCTTTCTTATTTTGATGCTTATAGAATTAGAATACTACTAATATATCATCTAATCTTTTCTTGGACTTTCTTCAAAGCTTAATCCAATTAGTCGGAGAATATTATTAAATTGCACATGCTTTAGTCATATTTCATCTGAGTAATTTAAGACATTAAAAAGGAAAATGAAACAACTTCCAAGTACGGAAGTTTAAAATTCACAAAAAAGGAAAAATGTAATGCGAGAATAAAATAAAATGATAGTTAAAACACAAAATTCAAAGAAAATACCCTGGGTTCGTGACTCAACGTTTTTATCGATGAGCAGTTGATTCGAAAGTTGTTCCACGTGGCAGCATGTACGGCCAACCTGGCAGGGAGGATATGGGCCCACCAGTTGTCGAGTAACCGGGTCTTAAGGTAGTTTCTGAGACAGAAACCTGGTACTGGCAGTGCATCTACGGGGCTTTTACCGTTAGCGCCAGTAACTTGTATAAAGAACTGGGGGTTTAAGACATACATCCGGTGGTTTATTTCTCAGGGTTTTTCTTTGGCCATGAACAACAAACAAAACATTGGATTGTTCATCCTTACGTAACTTATGGGGTATATAATTCTCGTGATCTCTTTTTTTGTTTCTTCTCTGATTTCTCTGCTCATTTCTGATCCTGAATTATATTGTTTCTTTTAAATTCTACGGGAATTTGTCTTTTCATGGGTGATTCTTGGATTTGAATGGAAATTGTGGTGACTTTAGACGTAAATTTGGTTTTTAAGGTGGTGTTGTTCTTTTTTGTTTTTGGTTTGTTCTCAAATTCATAAAGTTATGATCTTTGGTTCAGAACTTGGTTTGGTTGGAGAGAAAGTTAAAGAAACTGTCCGTTTTCAGAATGCACATGGTAAATTTTGATGGTTTGGTGTTTTTTTTATGAGGTTTCTCTGTAACAAACAGAGGATTCTTGGAATTCTTAACTTCCAACCTTTTACCTTTCCTCTGAATACAGAAAACTTTTTGGTGGACTTTTAGGTTCTAGCCTTATCTCTTGGATCTAAAGAATGGGCTGCTATTTGCAGAATTTAATGTCCAAAAACTTCTCTCTTTTTTCCACTTGGGTTCCCTTCTTTGAAATTCAGGGTCCGTTGGATTGGATAATTGGATATATCTATATTTCCCTTTGTTTAGTTTGGTTGATCTGATGTTATGGTACTTGTTTGGGGGGGGGGGGGGGGGGGGTGGGACATCATGTNGTTTTTAGTATTCCCTATTTTAAATTTGCAACAATGTAATTTATCCTCGGGAGAAAATGCTCTCTTTGTACTTTAAACTAAGGATGCACTTTATGGAGTTTATAATATCTAAGAGGGTTCTATGTATTGCATATTTTCTTTTGTTGAACATATTCTAGTCAGATGAATAAGACCAAATTTTGTGAGTAAGACCACTGGTTTGATTCATGTATAGCATTTATTCCGACTGATCATAAAACATGTCATGTTGGAACTTCAGATTTTTATGTTTCTTCTATCAGCATTTAGGTTTATATGTTTCTTTATTCTTGTTTTGCTGATCTGGTAATGGCTATATCACACTGCAGGTCTTAAACTTGCTTTTCCTTTTTCTCTATTTGTTGGAGAGGAAAACCTTGAAAATCATTGAGATCTAGCAATTCCAAGTAATATCTACTGGAAATAGCTTTTACTTTTGTCATTCAATTGCGATAAGGATCCCATTTAATGTCCCTACTTATTTACCTGCTCATTGCATTTTGGATTAGGATTATGACATCATTCAATTTTGTCCTGATCAAGCAGCGAATCATGGTTGAAAGAGGTGTAGTTTGAACTGCATATTTAAGATGGGAAGCTTTCAGTTACTCAGAAATCTAGCACAACTTAGGGGCTGACAACCGCTTTAGATATGATTTAAATATATCAGATCTTAATCGATCATCCCTAATATCTTGGTTGATAATCGGCATTTAAGTATCAATAAACAAAGATTATGATGCTGAGGGGTTGAGTTTGGCATAAAGTTCTGCAGTATAAAGGTGCTAGCTTTGTAGGATTTGTTTCTCTACAGGCATCTGGTGCTTTATCAAACGGTGATGATTCTTTTCTTTTACCTTTTTCCCTGAATTAAGAGAATTTCAACTCTAGGATCCTTTTGTTTCACTTTAAACTTTATTTTAAGTATCACTTAATTTATGACTTAACTTAATGTTATTTTTGCTTAAATATCTTGAATTATAATGCTTGTGATTTTGCAGGGCTCTTCTTTGTTAGACTATTTGGTGCAGTTGACCACAAGAGTTGTGTAGCATGAAGTTTTTAGACTGTAAAAAATCTGCTGTTTTTTTGTGTTCGCTGGATATTTCTTGGGATGGTTTCTGAGATATGGTGTCGCAGAAGAGGTTAGACTATGGATTCAATGGCTATCAGGTGCCTCCTATACCTCGAGCTACCAGATCGGCTAGGGTAATCTCAATTTTCAGATCCATTATTTTCACTTATAAGTGTATTCCTCTGCTATTGAGGCACTTATCCTGATCTTATTTCCCTGGCAATTTTTGTAGAGAAGGGGCACTATTAGGAGGAAAGCTGATGGTGATGGAACGTGTCCCTTTGACTTGTTAGCTACTGTAGCTGGCAAGTTATTGGGCGAGGGAGAGAGCTCGCCTGATTCTACGGGTTCTGCTGGAGGGAAGGAGCAAAATGCAATTGTGAAAGATGAGAAAATAAAAGAAAAATCTTATGCTGAAGGCTGTTATGAGCGGGGGTTCTTCATTTCTGAGCTTGTCTCACAAGCTCCAGTTGTAAATCGTTCTTTAAGTGAACTGCCACATGCTCAAAATGATAGCATCTCTGGGCCTGCATCTGTCACTATGAGTTCTGATTGCTCAGAGAAGTTCCCCTTTGCTAAACAATTTGTAAATGGTGAAAGCAGGGAAGAGGAACATGGAGTATTTTCAAGTTGTATATTAGACACGGAAAGTGATAAACAGATTAAAATTGAGTTGTCAAATAATGCTAAAGTGTCTACAAGTAAGGGGGCTGCAATTTCCAGTTCAGAGTTCCCTGATGTTTGGGATAAGAAACCTTCAACACTACTTGTTACTTCAGATGATAGTGTAAGATTATCTTTATCTCCGTATCCTGCTCCTTGTAGGTCCTTTCCGGTGATCCGAAATGATGTAAAGTTAGATAATAGAGATGATGACGAAAACTCTGGGTGCACTCAACCAAGCACCCCAAATAAGGCCTCCGGGTCAACACCACGTGTACGAGATCGCCCAATTAAGAAGTTACTAGCTTCCAAATATTGGGAAGAAAATCTGAGATCTGATAATGAGGGGCATGCCAATACTGGTAAGTGTTTATTGTTTTTGCAACCCTTCATATTCACTTGCTCCGGGGTTTGACACGTGGAGGATTTTTCCAGGTGGGAAAACAATGCATGCTTACCACAACAGAAACAGTGCCTACAAGCACCAAAGGTCTCAGAGGGATTTTCCTTTCAAGAAAAGAAAGCTCTTCAAATGTGGCTCCTTCTCTAATTCTGATGGTGAGATGAGTACCGATGGAATTTGTAGTTCTCCAACAAGTGACTTACATGGAAATACTTCGTGTTATAGTAAAGCATCTTCGGAAGGTTTGTTCGCTTCACAGTGCCTTTCATGCAGCAACATGGACATGACTCAGTTTTTACTTGCGTGCATAAATGTTTGTATGTTTCGATCCTTATTGATACTTACTTACATCTGCATATCAACTCTGACAGGCGGTGCAGCAGCTGGGACGTCAGTCTTCAATGGAGGTCGTGCATCCTTCAAGCCTAGTGATTCCTGTGGTGAGAGAGCCTTCTTTTGGAGTTATCACGTGAATTCTCTTGTATTCCTTGCTCCGTCATTTGAAGAGGTTCTAATATGGGAATGTTTTTCCTTTCACACAGTTAAGTTTAGAATCAAATCCTTCAGGGTTCCTGAACTTTTTGTCGAGATTCCGGAAAATGCAACTGTTGGTTCTTTAAAGGCATGTGAAAGTGTTACCTTCAAATACTAATTCACTTTCCTCAATAAATTTCTATCATCAGTATTCTGCTTGTGACACATTTTCCTTTTTGAATGTTAGTTTGGAAAAGCACTATTCATGCTCGTAATATTTTGCAGAGGACCGTAATGGAAGCAGTGACTGCTATACTTGGCGGTGGACTACGTATCGGTCTGGTTTTTCAGGGTAAGAAGGTTAGAGATGATAACAAAACCTTATTGCAGACTGGAATTTCTCATGATTACCAGCTTGATGCTCTGGGCTTTTCACTGGAGCCCAATCCCATTCAGGCTTCTCCACCTCTTGGTCCAGATTGTCGTTCTTGTGTCCTTCCTTGTGATACACCTCAACCGCTAACAAGGTATTCTATTTATCGATCTCTGATGGGTATTAGGACCGTAGCCATTGATATTATAGAGCTTCTGCTGCTACTTCAGTTTAACAGCAAATTATATGGCTAAATATATACCTGCGGTTGTTTTGAAATTAGAAATCCATAACTTCTTACTACCCTTGGTGGGTTGTTTCTATATTTTCTAGTGTTTCTATCTTGGCTAGTATTCCTACTTCTTTTGTGGAAATGTGCAGGAGCTTATTGCGTGTTCAATTTTTTGAGCTTTGTTTTGGAAACTACATCTTCTTAGAAACATGCTAGAATCAAAAGTAGTCTTGACGACTTTGCACTATATATATATCACCAGGTGCCTATCTCCTGCTATTACTGGCATTCAGCAGGGGAGATCTGATGATCATACAGGAACAAGTTTGAATAATTTTGTTGAAAGTGATCGTGATTCAGCTCCATCTCCTCATTACGCAGCATTAGAGAAAATTTCTGCAAATTCAAGAGCATTGGTTCCAGTAACTGCGGAAAATGCAGAAGCCTTGGCCGTAGTTCCATTGCGGAAGCCCAAGCGCTCTGAGGCCACGCAGCGTCGAATCCGTAGACCTTTTTCTGTTGCGGAAGTGGAAGCACTTGTTCAAGCTGTTGAGAAGCTTGGAACAGGAAGGTATGTTTAGTATAACCATAATTAGTGCTGAAATGAGCTATGCTGTGTATGGTATTCTAGATTATTATTGACTTTTATTATAAATAAGGGTATTTCTTCACAAAAGAGCACCAAGTGAGTGCTATGTATCTGTACAACAAGTTACAGCTCCTGGGATCTTAAAAAAACTCATAAATCTATCAAATTTCATTAACATCTTCACCCAAACTCCCCCACCCCCTTCCCGAACCAGGGCTTTTGTTAAGTGATAATGAAGTACAATGTGGGCCGGGGTGCAGACCTCTGATTTGTTTTTTCAGTTTTTCAGTTATTGTTTTGTTGTTTGGCAGATGGCGTGATGTGAAACTGCGAGCTTTTGATAATGCCAAACATAGAACTTATGTTGATTTGAAGGTAAACATTTGTCAGAGTCTCTTGCTATTTAACATCGCACCATCCACAGCCAATTGTTGTCTTGCCTGCCGGGATCTCTCTTCCTATTTCGACTTTTATGCTTTGCTTTCTTAATTATCTAGTTCATTCTTGGCATGACTAATTTGACAATCTGAGTCTTCTTATCCATCTGTTGCTTCTTCAAGCAGCTAAGAAATCATTTGGTTTTTAAAAGTGGCGTACTTGCATGCATGTTGTATGCAATATTTTCTTTAACATTTCCAATACTTAACAAAATCTTCTGTGAATGACCTGGAAAGAAGAAAGTAAATAGTCATGAGCCATTCTTCTTTTGAATCTTGATACACATATTGAGTTTAATTGACGGATGTTTAGGACAAATGGAAAACTCTTGTGCACACAGCAAGAATATCTCCTCAGCAAAGGAGGGGCGAGCCCGTGCCACAGGAGCTCTTGGACAGGGTCCTCACCGCCCATGCTTACTGGTCCCAACAGCAAGCCAAGCAACAGATGAAACAGCCATCGGAGACTTACCTTCTGCTCTAGGAGCACGTCGTGAAAATGGCTGCACGAAGAAGAGGTTTCCTTATTTTTTGTCACTGTAAAATATCTTATGTTTAAAAAAGTATTACCAGGAAAAGTTAATTAGTTAGTACTATATATAGTTCCTTGCATGGAGCTGGCTCTTTGTAAATGTTTGATAGAATAAAGTGATATGCTAACAGAAACTTTTTTGTGCCAAGAATTTGGCTTTAAATGCTTGAAAGTAATTCATTCTGGGGTAAGGGTGTTGTACTTTTGTAGTAAACTCGTTCAATAGAGAAAAGGCAAAAGGGAATTTTTTTTGTTCCCTATTTGATTGTAAAAAACTTACTATTTCCATTTTAAGATTATACATAGATATGTTCATCTTGTGTACTAGTAATATTGCTAAAATCAATATTTCTTCATTCAGTTTTGATTATGCTAATATTATAACTACGATCAGGGACGGATTTAGGGGGGCGGAAGGGGGTTCACCCGAAACCCTTCGTCGAAAAATTACACTGTGTATATAAGACAAAATTTATTTTTTACCTTTAGATATTAAGTTTTGAACCCCCTTTAACACAGTCCAAAAGTGTAGCTTAGTGGTCAAGGGGGTTCAAAACCTTCCTAAGATCATAGGTTCAAATCCCCCTAGCTATAATCATTTTTAACTTTTTTTTTAACCTCCTTCGTGGGGATTCTGCTTCCGCCACTGACTACGATACAATGAATCAAGTAGTAGTACTTATTTGTGAAATTAATTTATATAACAAGACAGGTAACCAGATGTGATTATTAGGGGTCCCATGGACTCATCACCATGCAAAGTTATCACTGTCGAGTCAAAAAGATCAATTAAGGAAACCTCGAATGAAACTTCGAGTTCATATTTTTACTAATTTCTGTTAAGTGGATGAGGTTTTCAAATAGGAATCCATATGAATAAAGCATATTTTAATTAATTAATTAATTAATCTGGTCAAATCCTTTTTTGAGTGTCTCTTTTCTATCATTTGTCCGACTAAATATTTGATATGTTATTTGACTAGAAGACGTTCATGATTCCCCAATGTCTCTTTTCAAGTTGGTTGTTCATAGTCAAACAATGTTCTATCAAATTGGTGACTTTTCTTCGGTCTGTTGTTATATAAAAATTTCTAATTAAGTATTTTATTTCTATTTGACTCAATATTACTTCTCTTCTCTACTGTTTAAAATATGTTCATGAATCCCTTTTAGTTTTAGGGAAGAACTGAAAAGAGTACATGACTTGCACGTGACGTTTTGTGTATCTTACTCCTATGTGTTACTCCTTCCACTTTATTTTATATAAATATAATACTCTTTCCTTTTATTCTTTAAAAAAGAAAGTATTCTTATATGTGGAAACTTTTAACTTTAAGTGTTTATTTTATGCTTAATGATATGTTTTCACCTTAATTTTCTAGAAATATCACAATAATTTTTATAATTATTGATTTTGATATATTATGCCAAAAGTATTTTCTTTCTTAAACTCGACCGGTGCTCAGGTAACACAGCATTTAAAATGAAATGAAGTAAGTATAAATGTATTTGAAATGATTATTTTAGGTTTAGATCTTAGTTAGTGCTCTGTTAACCGTGTTAGAAAAAGAGATTAGAGTAATGCGCATCAGAATATTCGACTTATTCTATATCATTATCGTCTTACTTTTGTATAATATCGTTCTTGCTAAAAGGGGAAATAATAAAATAACTTTTGGTTCCAAATTGATCAACTTGCTTCCTCTCCAAGTATTACTCCTCTACAGTCTACATACAAAATAGGAGGAGAAAAAGACTTGTAGGGTGTGTTTAGTATGAAAGGAAAATATTATTCGGAAAATATACTTTAATTTTTTTATGTTTGATTAGCTTAAAGATTTTGAAAATATTTTTCTCATGATCTTATTCTTCAATTGGAGGAATATGTTTTCCTTATTGAGAAAAAAAAAATATTTTTCAAAACTCTTCTTCAACCTTCCCCACCCTATTTCCCATATTCCCTACCAACCGCCCACACCTATCCCATTCCTACCTCACCCACCCATCCTCCTCCAACCCTGTCTTACCCTCTTCCTAAATAGAAGTATTATTAAGATTACTTTCTTTTCATGTTGTAAATAGAGTTTTTTCTTTTTTTTCTTTTCAAGAAAATGAGTTCTTTTTCTCCATAATATAAAAAAAGTATTTTGTTTCATTTCAACAAAAAAAATACTTTTTTTTCATGATGTAGAAAAAGTATTTTCTTTCATTCGAACAAAATAATGTAGTAAAAAGTATCTTCTCTCATTTCAACAAAAAAATACTTTATTTTCATGATGTTGAAAAAATATTTTCTTTCATTTCAACAAAATGATGTAGTAAAAAATATCTTTTTTCATTTCAACAAAAAAAGTACTTTCTTTTCATGATGTAGAAAAATATTTTTCTTTCATTTCAACAAAATAATGTAGTAAAAGGTATCTTCTTTTATTTCAACAAAAAAGTACTTTATTTTTATGATGTTGAGCATTTTCTTTCATTTTAATAAAATGATGTAGTAGAAAATAACTTTCTTTTTCATGATATAGAAAAAATATTTTCTTTCATTTCAACAAAAGAATGTGGTAAAAAGTATCTTTTTGCATTTAAAAAAAAAGTACTTTATCTTCATAATATTGAAAAATTCTTTCATTTCAACAAAATAATGTAGTAAAAAATATCTTCTTTCATTTTAACAAAAAAAAGTACTTTTTGTTCATAATGTAGAAAAAGTATTTTCTTTCATTTCAACAAAATGATATAGTAAAAAGTACCATCTTTCATTTCAACAAAAAAATAGCACTTTCTTTTTATGATGTAGAAAACGTATTTTCTTTCATTTCAACAAAATGAGTATTTTTTTTTCATGATGTAAAAAAGTATTTTCTTCATTACAACAAAAAAAACTTTTTTTTTATGATGTAGAAAAAGTATTTTCTTTCGTTTCAACAAAATAATGTAGTAAAAAGTATTTTTTTTTTCATTTCAACAAAATGAGTATTTTCTTTTCATGATATAAAAAAAGTATTTTCTTTCATTTTAACAAAATGAATACTTTTTTCATGTTGTTAAAAATTACTTTTTTTTCAACCAAAAAAATAGTATTTTCTTTTTAGTTATGTAGCACAAATTTCAATAATTTTTTTGAGCAAAAAAGTAAAGTAACACATTAATCCCTTTTGGATATGTGTGAATTTTTAAAAAATAATTAAATTCTTGAAAAAAATACTCATTTTGTTGAAATGAAA